>JAPMOQ010037973.1:518690-544281 GCA_026543055.1 Argiope trifasciata | reverse complement strand
AATTTCGGGATGGAAATTTTAGTTATGACGGAACTCCACTTCCAGGCGCAGTAAAAAAAAAAAAAAAATGAAGACAAAGAATTTAAATTTTACTGGATGAAAATCCATGTCAAATTCAAGAAGAACTTGCAGAACAGTTAGGAATTATTCACCAAGAAATATTACTTTGATTGCATGCAGTGGAAAAGGAAAAGAAAGAAGGAAAATAGATTTCGCATTAAACTGATTGAAGAAAACAAAAACCGAAGAAATAACTTCTGTAAGGTAAAGAATGTTTTGCAAAAATTCATTGGGTGCTGAAGAGAGTAAAATGCAAAATACTAAATATTGAGAATTTTTTGGGGAAAAAATCACATTTTTAGCGTATCTAGGCAGTCTTAGAGAGAAAAGATTAAAAAATAATTTGATGAATAAAATAGCTGCAATGAAGTAAAAGCACCGTTTTTTGGAAAACTCGCGTGTAATATTTATCGTCTGCAGATCGATTCTGGATTCGTCGACGAAATTTAGAATGCAAGGCACGTGTTTAAGCCTTTAATGTGACCAATTGTGCGGATTTTCTGGATTGAATCATTCACTTCACTAAGCTTCCGAATTTTGGGCGATTAATTTTAATGCTTCTTTTTTGTCGATTAAGCAGTGAAAGTAAATTGTAAAAGGATAAAACCAATTACATTTTTTCTTTGTATTTTCGATGTTCAAATCCTTAAAGAAATAATGATTGCATTAAAAACTTTTTTATTCATTTTGTTTTGGATTTTTGCCTTTATTTCTGTAATTACCTAAATAAAATTGTAATTCTCAAATAAAAGGCAGTATGTTCTTGATGCTCAAACTATTTTGAGAAATATTTCATATAAATACAAATCTAACTTTGTTTTTTTTATTGACATATATAATTCCGAATCTCTAGTTAAATTTTTTACCTATAATTTGATTTTTATTTATAATCAAATAAAATTTGTTCATAATGTCATATAATGATTCTGTTTATAAATGTTTTATGTATAATTTGCTGTAATGTCTCAAATATCCCCTCTGTTGTCGTTGAAGTTTGCAGATCAGAACCAGATTATTGTATGGTTCGTTACTATTATAGTCGTTACGATTATAGTATGGCTCTGCAATTTTTGGGGTACTCGAGAATTAAATTTTTTTTTGTAATATTTTCAAAATAATTTAAATGTAATTCTTTCGTTTAACGTTTAAATTATAGGAATAGTAATGGCACAATTTTTTTCTATGATTCCAAATATTTTTCTTGTTTCTGACAAGATGACAGTATTATCAAATTTTATTTTAGAGCATTTAAATAGTAGATAAAATAATATTGTAGAGGGAAGATACTTTTTATAAATTCATTATGAGGTAGGTAGAAAATAATATACGAGTTTAAAGAACAATTATTTTATTACTTTCCAAGCTCCACATTCCATAAGATAAAACAAACACAAACACGGAAAACATACGACACTCACAAGAATACAATCTACTAATGACCCTCCCCCCCCTCCTAAAAAAAGGATAATTGAAAATATACCTTGATATTATTAAAAAAACGCTATCTGTTGTGTCAAATAGAAAGTAGTTGAGTTTTGTTTACTATTACAATCTTATAATATTTTGCTTAAAATTATTTGATTTTTGTTGTTGTTACTTATGGCAAGTTACAAATTCGCTGACAGATCTGTCAGCAATTTAAGCAGAGTGGGTGGTTTTTTTTTTTGTTTTTTTTCAGCTGCGTCAACTAGGGTTTAAATGACGACTTAGTTATTTCATGCGTCACAGTCGCTTGCACAACCCCTTTTTACAGAGGGGCACATTCACACACCTTACAGATAGAATACAGAAGGACTGCCATGCCTAAACTGGGATTCAAACCCGGAACCTATAGACCACAAGGAAGATGCGCTATACCTAGGCCAAGACCAAGGCTCTTTAATTTTTTGTTACGCAATATGTTCAAAGCAGCTCTCCTAAAGATTGTCCGCAATAAAAAGTTCCATTTTTTTTCAGTTTGTCATAAAATAACTACTTATATAAGGCAAAATTTAAAATCAATGCAAAAATTTTAATTTTTGATTTTAAAGACATGAGATAAAATGGGGATCCGAAAGTAAGAGATTTGATCCCACCTCGTTGAAGTGTGGACTACTGACTCAAATATCACCCTCATAATATGCATGCTATTTGAAATTCCGAGATCCCTTAGTTCAAATTTAATTGTTGGGAAAATAAATCAAATTAAGTATCGCTGCACTTTTTATAAATATGCTGTTATATTCAAGTAGGCATTTGTTTCTTTGAATCAAACGGATATATTCTACTGTTAGTTCTCATTAAATAGAATATATATATTTTTAATCGGTTCCAAGTAATCCTTCTATTCCAGTTTTTATAATTACACTCTCACGTTTGGTGTTAGCAGTTTTTCAGTTCTCTAAGCACATAAAGCCTTTGTGAATGACTATCATACCAGTTACACAGCATTCGGCTCTCAAAACCTTCTTTACAATTGCTGACACACGAAGTTTTAATAAGTTTTTTACTAATCTTTACCAGGTGTTAAAAGAATAACTTCCTAATATTGCGCTCCTTAAGAATACAAAGTAGGTACTTACATACGTGAATGTTAAAAGTCTGATAAGCTGTAAGATTGTAAATAACCTGGCAAATATTTGTATAACTAGAGTTTAAATGAAGAAGCGTCGTTATTCTTTTCATGAATAACATTTTCAGTAAATAAATTGGAAAATACTGTCTTCTTTGAAGAGAATTTTCTTTCATCCCTTAAATGTTTCTCATGTTTCCCCTTTTCTAGGAAATTAATATCTTCTGAGGATAAAGGTGAAAAGAGCAGCGGCTTTTCCATTCATCATTGAGATTTCGCTAAGAAAGCACACATTTGTTGTTGTTCCGTTCATGCTTTTGTAAAGTTTGAATTCATGAACATTTATTTTGTGTGTTTATTGTTGCATGCATTTCAAAATGCTTCTAAAGTGATAATTGTCTCCGTCATTGTTAATTCTTACGGATATAAATTGTTTTTAAACTGTTGATTTACGGCTTGCGTGTTTACAGCTTAAGATAAAAACTTCATTCGAGACTGTTTGTGCTCGGAAAATTCATTCTTAATCCTTTGGGACCCACCGAGACATATATATGTATCTCTGATATTTTTCAATCATCCAGAAGGATAAATAAATGGGGAATTTATTGAAGTACGTGTCTCAATAGTTGTTGTGATTACATTCATATGTTAGAGTTTTTGTTCAGGTTTCTTTATTATTAAGATGTTATTAAAAATCACACTATGTGCCATGAGTAAAGTTGCACTCTGCAAAAACTGTTTTGCAGCGTATCATACATAGCAATGTCATGAATAATATTGAAAGCGAATATTGTCAAGATTTTTTTTTGTTTTAAAATATTATAAAAAAATATAGACTCAACTTTTCATTGTATTTTATACGGTCACCTCAACACCAATGGGATGCTTGTCAAATTTAAAAAGACCACTGATCATATGACCCACCTCAAAAACTGTACCTATAGTTAAATTTTTTTTTAGCAGAGTATAACTATATATTCTTTATTTGATCCATTAGAATTCTAAATTATATTAATTTTAGTAAAAAAAAAAAAAAAAAAAAAACTAGTATTGAATAGGTTAAGATAAAAGCTTCACTCGAGATTTATTTGGATTCGAAAAATTTATTATTAAATCTAATATACTATTAGGAATATTTCTGAATCAGCAGCGTATCATACATAACAATGTCATGAATAATATTGAAGGCGAATATTGTCTTGAATTTTCTTGTTTTAAAATATTATAAAAAATATAAACTCAACTTTTTTTTTATTATAGACTCAACTTTTCATTGCATTTTATACGGTCACCTCAACCCTAATGACACGCATGTCAAATTTAAAAAGACCACTGAACATATGACCCACCTCAAAAACTGTACCTATAGTTAAAATTTTTTTAGTAGAATATAATTATGTAGCACTCTCTTTTCCCCCCTACACTATGATTCACTCATTACACGCCGCCCTCTGGCGAGTGCTTAGAGAGACAGTCAGTTAAGCCTCTGTTATCGTTATGTGTTGACGTGTTTTTTGTCCACTCTCTGTTTGTGTTTGTGTGTAACGTAACCTTATATGTTCTAATAATAAATTAATGTTACACAAGAAGGCTTATCTTAATCAGGACCCACCAACCACCGGTCACAATTACATATTCTTTATTTGATCCATTAGAATTCTAAATTCTATTAATTTTAGAAAAAGAAAAAAACTGTTATTGAGTAGATTAAAATAAAAGCTTCATCCGAGACATTTGTGTTCGAAAAATTTATTCTTAAATCTAGTACACTATTAGGAATATTTCTGAATCGGAATTGCACTGCATAATGGTTTGAGATTTTTGTTGAAGAATGCAGAATTCTTAATAAAAATCACATTAAATCGAAACCTTGACAGTATGTTACTGTACTTAAATTTACTTTCATTAGGAAATGAAATACCTTCCGAGGACAGAAACTAACATTTTCCGAGGATGAGTGTAGAAGAATAAAAGCTGTTTCATTTATTATAAATTTCCGCTACCGGAATCACTAATACGCAGTTGCTCCTTTTATTCTTATGTATTAATGCAGCGTTTCTTCCAGAACCGACCATTCTTTGCAGATTCTTTTCAACTCACCTACTGTTAGTCGATCCTTCATGGCTGAACTCCCCCGTTAAATTGAACCTCACTCATGCGTTGCAGTGACCCTAAATATTTACTAGCCATGGACTACCTGGCGCCCGTTTATGAATGGAAGGAAGAGAGATGATAAACTAATTGAAATATATGCGATGAAATAAGAAGCCTGGGTAGGGAATTTTTTCAAATAGGAATTAATTATCTCCCTTGCTTTGTGCAAGTGAATTTTTTAAAGCGTAGTATGGTAGATAAAACGTTACCTTTTCTTAAATGTGTTTGCAAGGTCTTAAGGTAGCGCCACCTTTAAGGCATGGTATGTAACATATCTAAGGAAGAGGTTAATCTTTGTTTACCATTGTTTGTTTGAGTTTAAAATAAAAAAAAAATCTATATGATTTTTTTATGTGTATGCAACACGTTTTGCTTTATTGACGTTATACGAGGTTATGTTTTACATTACGTCTTCTTAAACTGCGCATCGGATTAAAAAAAACAATTCTATTGCAAAGATTTTAATTTGTATATCTTTTTTTATTGAGAACATTTTAATTTAACGTTCTTCTATAATTCTCTTGATCTATAATTTATGAAACTGTATTGATTTAACATGTAATAAATTTTTCCTACACGATGATGTAACCTTGTTTCAATTCTATGAAAAATTAATCATTTGACCTTTTATATTTTACTCATTAATGGTAGTAATTTATTTTATTTTATTTATTTTAACCTATTCGACGTCTGTAACATGTCTAGCTCGTTCAAGAGAAACTTCTACAGGGCGGCAGTAAAACGCTTCAAGCTTCTTCTACATTTAAAAAAAATTAAACCAGAGAAAAATAATTATAAAAAGAGGAAAAATAGAAATTTTCGCGAATAAGGGAGAACCGCCAAAGAATTAATCATTGCAATTCAATAAATAATTCCTAAATTGTTTGCTGTTTTGAATAATTTTCGTTGTAAGATGGATTCGACTGGTAATAGGAAGTAATATTATTCCCTTTTAAAGTATAAAAACGTTTCCCCATCTCCTTTCAAAATTATATTTGCCCCTTTAGAAGTTTAACATATAATATTATCCGAGTGCAAAAACGTGCAATTGTTCTTATTGCTACTGTTTCGTATCAAAATATTGTGCAAACAAAGAATGTGTAGATTTAAATTTGCTTTTTTTATTATATGTAAAATATAATTATTCTTAAATGGTGCTAATAAATGGTAAACAATTGCTTTTAAGGCACTGCTTTACTATTAAGGTTAGTTTTAATAAAACGTCTTTTCATAGCTATTGTTTTATCGTTCCTTCATGATTCGACTACAAAGCAGGTTTCTGACCAATATTCATATTCTGAACCTTCACCTTATTAGTTCTTTTACAAAGCATAAGAAGTTTATCAGCAAGAACAGATCAAGTAATTATCTTATCAACAAAGAAATGATAAATAGAAGAATTTCCTCTGCATGTCCAGCATACCATTGAACAATTCTTTTTTTACCCAGCAGCCATTCACGCGTTCTTTGTTGTCAATCTAATGCCGCCTAGATATATATTATAGGCACGACATGGTGTTGAAACGAAGACTCCATCAAGCAGAGATTCGTACTGGATGATTTCTTTGATGAATGACCATTTCTTCAAGTGCCAAAGCGCAGATTATCCATATTTGGAGCCATTATCGCACCTAAGTCTTCTATCACGTCATGACATAATCTCTGAACTTTCCAACATACATTTCTGAAAAATTGCTGGAAGGGTCAAACGAAATTATTACTCTGATTGTTCTTTTGTTTGAATTGTAAATTATTTATGGGAATAAGCCCATTAAAAGACTCACTGTGAACATGATTATGTGCCATTCTTTATTCACGCTATAGATAGATATTTCTGTTAGCATATCAATGTTACATTTGGGATTTAAGAAGGTTGGTTAAAGTTTTATCTGGCTCAGAATTAGAAAATATCATCTGTTCGTAAAAAAAATGCTCAATTGAATAAAAATATTTGATATTTAGCTTGTAAAATGAATTGTGTACCTAATCGGATAATTAATTATTAAATTGCATTAATATATATACTTTTAATTATTTTAATTATTTATTTTTAAATTGATGATGTGAAAGTTTGTATACCAATTTGTTTGTTTAAAATTAAAGAATAAATAAATTTATATGTAGAAGTTTAAAATTATTATTTCGAAATATATTTTTGATATGAAAACAATTAATATAAGTGGATTTGAAAATTTCAATATTTAAAATTTTATTCTCTTATTTTGCAAGGAATAATTAAAAAAATTTTTTAACGTGTATTCTCTTGGAGATGTCATGAACAATTGTTTTTAAGATCCGAGTTCTATTATCAACTAACAATTATCTATAATCAACTAATTCCCGATAATTTTTCATTGTATTTGAAATAATTTTTATATATTACTATCAGCATCAGATTTATTCAATGCTAAAGCTCAAAACAATTTGAATTTTTTTTTTCTCGAATACTGTTTCATGAGTACTTTTTCTTTGTGAATTTACCTACTTAGAAAGTTATTTAAAGATGAAATTGATTTAAAAATAGATAAAATGAGGAAAATAATAATATTATTACTATTTTTATATTAGTTTAAGGTATTCCAATTTGAAAATTTCATATACAACGCCTAATGAATGTTTATTTTTATCTACTACTATCTATTATTATTACATTGCTATTATATACTCTAAACCAGCATACATAGGAATTTAATATAAACTTTAATATAAATGAAAGACAGTAGTTCTTGAAACTTGACTTAAATCATATTTATTTATTTATATGCCTTTTAGGTTTCGAGGGGTTTTTTTTTTCTTTGAATTACCAAATTGAGAATTCACAATTAATGACAGTATTTTTTAAAGCACTTTTCTGTGCATTACTATGAATTGAGCGACAATCAGAATCGTTTATCTTGTATATAGAAGTTTAAAATTAAAAAAAACAACTGGATAATTAGTTAACCAATTGTTAAATGTGATGCTTAGAGTTTGAGGTTAATATAAATCATTTTCTTCATCCCTTATGGATAATATAAAAAATTCATTTTTTTTTTTTGAGTGTGTGAATTGTAAATTTCAGATGCTTTGTGTTCTTTAAAAAATTGAATTCTAAATAGTACTTCCTTTTATATCATCATTTTTGAAATAAAATCGTTTCTTATTCCAAAACAATTGTGAATATAAAACGTTAAAAAATTTTGATAGCTCTCTAATTTTTTAAAATTTAATTCTGTAGAATATTTTATCTTTTGGGGGGGGAGCAAAAAATAATTAAAATAGTCAGCTTTATAAGTTTTTCTTGTCATAACTTCGAATCATATTTTAATGAATATTCAAGACATTCGCTGCCACTGACGAGCCTGTGCGTTACAAATAATTTACAATTAATCGCGTTACAATTTAATTGTACCAAACCATCTACGTTATTAGATGACAACTTCTCTACTACAGTTAAGATAGCAAAGGAGGGGCCATCTAATCAGATAGATGGTCCTGATATTAGGCGTTGGTAGTGGCAGTGAACGTGTTAAAGCATTAAATAACAAAGTTTATACCGATTCGATTTTAAGATTTATTTCTTAAACATTAATGCGAATGCATTAAAGTCATTCAAAATATTCCAGTTTCAATTATGCATGCATTAAAAAAAAGATTGGAAAAGCGTTTGCACTTGTGACTTTCGAGAGCCCACTGAAAGGCGAGAATAATCATTCACATCTTCTAGCATAATTCCGTAGGTTTACCGAGCAATGCTACATTCCAGCGGTAGGTCATCTCATTGATTTCGCTTATAAAATGAACAAGAAAGGTGAAAGGAAATAAATGAATCCATCTATCATTTGTAGTCAGTTCTTGATCGCGTTATCGGTGAGAGTGGCGAGTTCACCTCTTTCTGGAGCTAATTCCTTTCACCTCCACACGTAGACAAGATAATGGAAGCCAGTCATCTTTGATGTGCCACAAATTAAACTTTGATTCCGATGTTCATGGTCCTTCAAGATTTTCTGATGGTAACTCCTTGTAAAAAATCAATAAATAAAAATGACGAAAATGTATCGACTGATGTTTATTAGATATGATCAGCGATCAGTTTGATTTGTTCTTTGATTTGGTTTAGAAATGTTTTAATAGGAGACAGATTTAGACATTTTGTAGCCTTTGGCTGTGCGCGTTATAAGGCCCATCTTTTTGAAACATTTATTTTCACAGTTCAACACATTTTTAACCTAATTATCAATAGGCCCCTGAATGTATTTTGATATTTTTTTTTCCACTTTAAAAGGGCATTTATTGAGAAAAATTGGTACAATGTATCAATCATAATATTTTCCATAATTTTCAACGGCTTTTGCCCATTTTCGTCCACGGTGTCTTGCGGTTGATTATTCGAAGTTATGACAAGAAAAATTCATTACTATTTTAATCATTTTATTCGCTTCCCCCAAAAAAGATAAAATATTCTATAGAATTAAATTTTTAAAAAATTAGAGAGCTTGCAAAAATTTTTAACGTCTTATTTTCACAAATGTTTTGGAATAAGAAACAATTTTATTTCAAAAAAGATGATATACAAGGGAGTACTATTTAGAATTTAATTTGTTAAAGAACAACACAAAACATCTGAAATTTACAATTCACGCACACACACAAAAAAATGAATTTGTAATATTATCCACAAGGGATGAAAAAAATGATTTATGTTAACAGCAAACTCCATACCGTTCTTTTTTGTTGACGACAACGAAATCACCACTCTTAAATCGTTGAAACTAAAATTGACAATTGGGATATGACATTATAGCATCACCACAAATTTCTAAAAGTGTTTGTTGGGCTTCGGCGGCAGATGTCTTCAAATTAAACAAAATAAACAACGGATGTCGAAAATGCAATTTGAAGCTCCCGTGATTGAAGTCTTTATATACTGAATAATTCAATGACACTAAATGAGAAAATTTTCAAAATTATAATAATAAAATAATAGTAAATTGGTAAAACTTAAAACCATCGTTATTTATATAGATACATCACATGTTAACCAATAGATGTCGCTGATTAAAAATACCTGCAGGCACATAATATTTGTTTTAAGGTTATTTTTTTTAAATATTGGTAATATTGTAGAAATGCATACTTTTTATTTATTTATTTTTGATTGAATTGCATCCATGCTTAGGATCAGTATTGTTTAATCATACATTGCTGTTGCTAAATATCGTACAAAGTGTACGAAATAAAATCGACTGACACCAGAATAATTACACTTAAAGTTCTGATACTATTCATATATTTTGTAATTCATAGAATTGATTTATTTAGTTTTGTATCTGACTTTTTTACAAATTTACCTATTTGGTAATTAGACTAATAATATTTTAATAGATTTGTTATATCCTTGTATCAGCCATTGGAATGTAGGCAACTTCCTAGTCTAATTATTTGGAAATCTGCCATTGTTGATGTTGATGGTTTATTTAAAAAAATTAAATGAATAAATAACTGGTTGTTAAACATGTTTTTTTATTAAATGGTATATGAATAATTATTTAAATATTTGCAAGTTTTGTAAAAAATTTAGAAAAATTTAAGAAACATACTGTAGACTATTTTTTGTTTCGCATATTATTTAAAAAAATTAGGAAAGAAAGTTCTATAAAGAATTTTAAACGTCAAGATTTATCAGATTTATTTATTTTACTTGGCTCGAAGTCCGCCCCATAATTTGAGAAACCTGCATTTTACTCCCATAAAACAAAATTTTAATATTCGAATCTTTGAAATGTTTACAACTTTCTCATCCACTATTAAAATTTGTATATAACCATGCCAAAATTTCGGTAGATCGAAATTTTTTTTTTAATCCTTCCACTCATAACAGTCTATGGATATCTAAAATACGCAAACACTTTTCAGATTTGGAAATGAAACTTTAAAGAAATATGTAATCTCTGGAAGAAAAATCGATTTCGGACTTCATAGAGGCACTTTCCTCGTATTGGACCGTGGGTGTAGATAGCAGTGAAAAATCGATCAATATTTATCTTTATAGAAATGGTTTTAGAATATTCAGCCTCACGAAGAATCTATTTGTTATGGAAAAAGAGAAATCTTTTTTTATAGTCTATTTTAAATGCTTTGTCAACAAAAGGGAAAGTAATCTCGGAGTTATGCTCGCGGAAATCTCGTTTCGTATCTCTTCACGTATAATTTCTATTTACCTGAAAAAAAAGATAATATAAATCTTTTCTGTTAAACAACAATTCTTCGAAAGAATTTGAATATGAGAGTTATTTCGCGACCATGCATATTCACTATATTTGAAAACTGAACTATATATATATATATATTAGCGTTGTAAGTTTATACAGTTTATTTTAAAGCCTACTTTTGCATTTAAGTTTTTGTTGCTTAATGTTGTTTGTCGGCTTGATTCAGTCTCTAAACTATGTTTTCGTAGGCAAGATTCAAAAACCGTTCAAAAGTTCAGCAGGACAGATTATTGAACTTTAGGATGAAAGGCGATGACATATTTTTTTCAAAAACAGAGATGGTTATTTAGTTTTTCATAACTTTGAAAGTACTGCTTTTTTTGCTATTGTTGTTGGGGCCGTTTTCTTATTTAGAAAGTAACAAATTTTAAGATTTTTCTTGAAAAAAATGAAACATGAGAAACATGAATTGTAAGTACATTAGTCGGCTTTGACAATAAGTTATGGTTCGCTTAAAATATGGATTTATTTATTGCTGTTAAACTTTTAATATAGAATGTATTTTTGTAAATAATAATAATAAAAAAATCAGGCTTTTCTATCATGAAAAAAAAGGAATTTAACTTATCTATTACAAATTACAACTCGTGTAAATTAGGAAACATAAATATTTCGAGATTAAAGCAGGAGTGAAAATCTTACTTGTGAATTATTCAAGAAAAATAATTCTTTAAAATCCTAATTTTAATATTAGCAAAAGCCTCTGATGTATGTTTTGTTAGTTGAGTTTGAATTTTATCGTATAAAAGATATATTTTACAGATTCTATATTGAATTAAATAAAAAAAAAATACTAAAGAAATAAATTTCATTTTTGTAAAGTGTTTATCTTTAAATCTTTTTTCAGTTTTAAATTGAGTTGATTTTTGTAAAATCTCTTTTTATGAGATATTAAATTGCCAATAATTTCCCATCTGGCAAAATTACCTTTATTTTCGTGATCGATTCAACTTTCTGTTTCATGTCTATTTCTTGATTTTTTTTTACATCCATTTCCTCTGATTGAATGAAATTTTTTGAGACATGTTTAACCTTCTCCATAGCATTTCTAATAATATTTCTCTGCTCCATTAATTAGAGAAACGTTGAATTACGTGTATTTGTAAAAACATTCAATGAAAGGGTCTGAGATATTTATATAGAGATTTATTTATATTTAATTGTTGCCATTAGGCAAAAAGCGATAAGGCATAGTTTATGTGCATTAGTACTTCATATATAACAATATAAAATATTCTATATAAGACACTTCCCCATTATTTAAATTTTTAAAACGTTCTTTCATCGCAGAATATTTGGGGAAAGGAAGGAAGATATGTTTAAATAACATGCTTCTATTATTATAGCAAAATAGTCTTTTCAGAAAATCCACATCAATATATTCTAATTAATAAATTACTTCTCTATAATTTTTTAACTTTAAAATTTGCTCTGATTATTACATGCTTAGCAAATTGTTTGCTTCTGTTTCAAAGATAAACAAAAGATAATTATAATTAATACGAGACATGAAGTAATTATTTGGAATAAGTTGTAAAAATACTAACCTTGAAAGTTTGATTCAAAATAGGGAAAAGATAAATTTAATGTATTTCAAATTTCATTTCATTTTTGTAAAAAACTGAAAATCAATAGAAACTTTCGATTTTTCGAAACTTGCTTTCGATTTTATCAATTTTAATCGGCACATTATTTCTACTGTTATTATTATTTAGTAGTAGTATTGAGGCAGTCCTTGTGCACCACAAAATACAGCACAAGGTTTACAAAAGTAAGTCTACAATGTTATTAGATATTTTTTAATTATGTATCACAACAGATTCATCCCTTTTAGTTCAGAATATTTTGTTACTCACGTATCAAATTGTTTACAGTTTAGCAAAAGAAATTTGTTTTTATCATCACGTAAGAAGCTATAAAATATCTTCCTACTGATAAATTTACTTGCATTAAGAGTAAGATAAGCTTATAGTTGATCATATCACTCACGAAATCGAATCTTCTGCAGATTTTTATAAAAAGGATTGACCTAATCAGAAGGTAATTTAATTTCCAAAATTTGCCATGGAAAATAATAAATGCTCACCACAGTTTCATTCAAACTTGTCCATGCAATGAAAACATCCAGATAAGAACTTGATTTATGACGTTTTGAAAAATGCACGATTTTTATAAAGGCGAAAATCACGAAAATTAATTTAAAAGTTTCCTAACAATCAAAGCATCACGCTGCAAAATAATTAGCCTTATTAAATACCCGTTGGTTACAAAGAAACGAAGGGGACGGCGTGGAAGAACGTTAATTAACCTCAACCGTAATACATCAAGCAAGAAATCATGCTTAATTATCATTAATAGCGTGTGTGATGATCTTTTTTTGATTTTTTTATGCACTTAGATCCAAGCTTTCGCTAGTAATTAACTTTCTGGGTATAAATGTGTGGAGGCTGCCTGATGATGGCCTCGAAGACTGATGTGCATTTGTCAAGAACGAGGAAATCCCATGTGGGTGTTTTAACACTTCAACGAATTGAAACTTCAGGATTCACAATGCCTTGGAGCAATACCTTTGAATATGTATAACTTTAGCTGTAAGAATATTTTTCTGATTCCCCTTTCAGTTTAAACGTGGAATGCATTTTTAAAAAATGCGTGTTTTGGGTAGCTGCATATAATTTAGAAAAGATATAAAAATAATTTTGGGTTATTTTTTCGTAAAATTAATAAAACAAAGTAAAATTTCCAAAAGGATTACATAATGAAATAAACGATAGCCCAATATTATGGATAGCATTACGACAATTCTGAAATAAAAATGAACCAGCCCCTTTTTACTAATACATTTTTTAAAATGCAATACATATAAAATAGTTTCAAAATATTTTTAATACAACAGAAAAGAAGACAATAACAGTAAATTTGGCATTTTATTAAGTTTCCAGTTTAAATCTAATTCTAGTAGCGATATATATAATATATAGGTCTGTTTTACAAATAGTTATCAAAAGAAAATTAAAAAAAAAATTATAACACTCAGCTTTACGATTTGGAATATTCATGTACGGCTTTTAAAAAGAAATAAAAACCTGTAATTGATACACGATGGATTACAAAATTAACTATAAAGTTAATTCTGTAACGATATTACAGTACAAAAGATAATTTTGTTGAGGCCGTGTTAAGAAATTATATATATATATATATAATAATCAGGAAATAAATAAGCAAACCAGGATAATATAAAATATATAGCACTTTAAGATACAAAACAATAAAAAAATACATCATAAGAAATCATATTATTTTACATATCGTAATATCCATGATGGATTAAGATATCTGCAATATAAAAATTTGTTGAAGATTTGAACTTTTAGTCCAAAATACAGCGCATTGATAATATTTTAGCCTTGGTTCCTTTCATTTTCTTTTATTTTTAAATTTTATTATGAAATATTTAGCAGCCTTGATAACATACACACATACAAAAAGTGTTTTTGATATCTTTGAAAGGCACGTGACTGTAAATCAAATAGCTAAATTAATGGTAAATTTTGTAAAATATATTTTAAAGTATAGTTTTATAATTCATTAAATTTGAAGGAAAACTATACGGAAAAAAAAAATTGACATCATCGAAGTTTTTATTTTTTAAATTTAAAGTTTTTGAATTAATGAGTTTTGTCTAAAACGTTGCTTAGAAATTATTTACAAGAAAGAAATTATTAAATCCTTTACAAGACTTATCTGGCTCTCTAGAAAAATCGAGCTATTTTTCCGGTTTCAGATCTTAGTTTAGAGCCTAGTTCCACCAAAGATAAGTCTTGTATATGGGATTACTACGCGTTTAATCTACTCCGCCGTGGTTGAATTATTGATTAAAATCGCAATGAAATTTTATGAATTCTGATTAAATGAGATTCGAGTTTTGTCTTATTTAGTTATCTAAAGTTGATTTTTTCCCCTTGAACCTGGGGGAATTGAGATGTCTTATCCATATCTGCAAATTTTATAGATATCAGATTTCTTGTGTATCGAGAATTGAAATGCCTCACCCATATCTACAAATTTCATAAAAATCAGGTGTTGAGGAGGGTGCCAGTTCAGGTGTCGTCTTCGTCATCTGACTCGGGTTCAAAATTACGCGGTCCGTCCCAAAATAGCCCTCGTGTTGCTTTAAACGGGACGTTAATATAACTAAACTAATAAAAATCAGATTGCTTGTACATGAGAGATTTTCATCCATATCTACACATTTTATAAAAATCAGATTTCTTATGCATAGGGGAATTCTCACCCATATCTATAAATTTTATAGAAACCAAATGAATTTGTTGAAATCTTGATAGATATCCTATGGCATACTTATGGTGGTATAGTTTAACCCTTTGTACTCGAGGGCTCCGGAGCGGGGCCATTTAAAATTGGTCTTCGAACTCGAGGGCTCCGCTACGGAGACAATGCAAATAATTTTCAGTTTTTAAACAATAATAGAAGTTTTTTCTTTAAAAACTGAAAATTATTTGCATTGTCTCCGTAGCGGAGCCCTCGAGTTCGAAGACCAATTTTAAATGGCTCCGCTCCGGAGCCCTCGAGTGCAAAGGGTTAAGATATCGACGATAGAAAGAGATATAGTAGTATTAAATCCCTATAGTAGTATTAAACTAAAAAGATGAGACATCTCAATCCCTCATGCTTTAAAAATCTAAAAGGATTTAGCGATAGGTTAAATGTGATTAGGGGATTAACTAACACCTCATTTTCGGTGGCTTAATGACAGAAATGCAATAGGATTTAGTCTGCCCGGGTACGTGAGGGGTACTATTGAGATAAAATGTTAAACATTTATACCTTTTTTTAAACAAAAGTTAATCAAGGAGCAATAAGAAAAAAAAAAAAAAAAACGTACGAAGACTCGAAAGTGATTTCCCCGTCACTATCCATTTTGAAATTATGCAGTTACTATTTTAGATTAGTACTGCAATGGAATATGTTTGAATTTTAATCCAATAGCAAGAAATACCTGAATTGATGTTATCCAACAATAATGTGATGACGATTGACCCATATGTCTGACCTTACTTACTAGGCCCGTTTACAGGCGCTTCTTCAAAGGATTTCAGTTTCAAATTCAAGATTGAGGAAATATGTTGAAGTCTGGTGACAAACTGTGGAAGAAATTCCATAGGTCGTAAATATTTTTTAAATATGTAAATTCAATATACTTTAAAGAAAGAGGAAAGTAAAAAAAGGAGACCCTTCTTGAATTTTCAGTTTTCTAACAAGCTATTTGTAAAAATCGTTAAAAAAAATTTTGTTTGAAATTTGTTTACTAAGTATTACGCCATCTCATGTATTATGTATCATTTACATAACTTAAAAGTTAATATGTGTCTTCAGGGTTTAAAACTACTTATTTAAAAGTAAAACATTCCGGCAAGTTGTTTGCGCGGCTTTTGATAAAATGTGCTGAAAACAGCCGAACTCCTCGACATATTTTTATGATCCTTTTTACATATTTAAACTCCTTTCATAAGAATATCCGCCGAACATTTTCTTTTAAAACTTACTTCATATTACTGATTCTAAAAATATGTTTAATTGGATACCCAAACACATGTTTACAATGGCAGGGTATACAAGGATTCACGGATAATGTACACAGAGATCGGTAAAGTTAAAAGAAGCGTTCTGTTTCCCATTTTCATAACCGTATGGTAGCAGTGAAAAGGGTTGCCATATTGGCTTTTTAACACCGTATTTGAGAAAACCAGCAGTTTTCAGAAAGTCAACAACAGGAATTTTTGTATGAAGTTAACTTCGGGTTCTGCTTTTTCCTTTCTTCTTCCATTTGCAATTCCAGAAAGCATTTTTAAAGTAATTCTGTTAGTTTTCATAGTATATTATTTTTATATGAGGTAAATGAATAACCTTATAATCAACTAGATTAACCCTTTGACTGCAAATTTTTTTTAATCCTCTTCTTTACAGTGGCGTAGAAAATGTAGATAATAGACAAATCTATTCGATTTTTTTTCTTAATGTTTTTAAACCCCCTTGCCTAGGACATGATGGCAAATACACCCTTCACCATCAAAAAAAAAAAAAAAAAAAACTTTAGAGCTATTCCACTGACTTTAAAAGGTTAGAGGGTTGTATGTCCAGTTGGTAGGCAAATGGCTAAGCAATTCAATTCAATTCAATTCAGTTCAAAGTTGAAAAAATATACTGATTTTGACTCTATTAAAAAAATCAATTGCAATTCTGATGCCACTTATTAACTCAAACAGCATTAGTTTCTAATTGATTCCCCTTCTTTAACATGTAAAATAGGACTGTCAGATTTCGATTTATTAAAAAAAATCGATTTTTTGATGCCGGTTTGTAAAAAATATCGATATATCGAATTCATGATCATTAATAATAGTTCTTGGTGAATCGCAATGCAATAAATCGATATCCACAATTTTGCTTTTTCATTTGCCTTTTTTTTACCTATTAGTATTTATTTTTGTTGTTCTTCATTCTTATTGACCTTTATATATATTTTTTATTAATATTTATGTTAATATTACGAAGTTTTAATATATAAAAATACTTGTTTTAAGCAATCTTTTTTTTTATTAAGTTGCTTTCTGTTCCCTGACAGAATGATACCATTATGGGAAATTAATCGCGGTTATCAGAAGGTTGTTGTCTGTCCTTTGTTTATTCGCTTAATATTTATCTTCAGAAATAAAAGCAAAAAGGGTTCATTCAGATTAAATGCCCTATTTTATTCGCAGCTCTCAATTTCACACTCAAGCATACTCGCATACAAAAAAGAAATTCCGCTATGCCTGCTTTGGCATTGTCATACTTTATTATAAGTATTTTATAGTATTAATTTCTATCTATTTTTATTCAAAAGAAAGCAAATATTTTTATTATATTAATTAAAACAATTTTATTTAAGTCTTTCTGATCAGTCAAAAGGTGAAGAGATCCTATTTATAATAGCTATAAATAAATTATATCACTATAGATAAAAAAATATCGATATGTGTTGAACAATACATAACGTTGATGAAATTCCTTCCAACCCAGCCCCAATATTAAGTGGCGTAAGTTGAACTTCATTATAGCAATCAAGATTTGGCTTAACTTTTAAAGATGGTTGGCGTCGTTTGGTCATTCTGATCCGGCAGCCCTGGTGTAAAAGCTGCAGTCAGAAGTGTTTTGACAGAGAAGGGGGTTGAAGAAAAAAGCCATTCTTGCCGGTATCTTCCGTCTGCCCGGTTTGTTTAACTTTGGTTCATAAATAACCGGAATTGCATTTTCAAAAAAAGCGCTTCGTAAACATATATTCGCCCGGAAGTTGAGTAAAACGCTCTTGCTTTTGCAAAAATATTCTAAAAGAAGGGGCGAAAGGGTTTTGGCGTTCCACGCGAGTTGAAAATTATGGATTTCGCATAGTTGTGTATAAAAAAAAAGTAAAATGTGCTTGGGAAATTAGTTATTTCGCCCACAAAATAAAATCAGGTATTATATGTTTGACCTTAAAATTATATCATAGAATATGCTTTCAAGATATACTATAGTTTGTTTTCAAAGTATATTTTACAATTTTATTTAAAATCAATGACATTTTAACGTCAAAAAAGAAATCTGTTTATTTATTTAAAAACTGTTATATCACCAAAATCCAATAAGTCAAGTAATCGTAAATTCGTTTTATATAAAATAATAAAATATACTGAGAAAAAAATATATAATGCATCTTCAAAGAATATTCTATGACATAATTTTATGCTTAATATTATTAATAAGTATCTATATTTATTCAAAAACAACTATGTCATCAAAATCATATTGGTAGCTCTATTTTATCTTCATCTGACTGATTATCTTAGCAGGAGCGCGCTTTTTCAGTTTTATATTCATAAAAAGTGAGAAATCGAGAGATGAAGGAGGTTCCCCCCCCCCTCCTTTTTTTTCTCTTTTTTCTTTTAAGAAATAAATGGTGCAATCTTGCTTTTTTGTTTTTTTGAAATAATGATCATTTTATGAAAAATACAAAATTTGTTTCGAGTTTTAATTAAAAACTAGGAAAATCAGTAATATACTCCGATGATATTACCTGCAAATTCATACCATTGTCTCTCCGACCCGTCTCAAAAACACACGGACGTTAAAAAAAAAAACCCGAATGACCGAATCAGGTTTCACTGGCGGGAACATAAGTTGAGTCCCAAGAGCCATCACCGGCCACGTTACAACCCTTCCGTAAGGAAGTCATCATCGATGGGAGAAGCTAAACCCCCATCTTTTCGTGTACCCTCCAGGTTGGCGGAAAGCAACTAACATGTCGGAAGTTTCTCATCCTCATTTCCAGGTGTCCCTGAGGTAGGGGAGGGGATATATTACCTGTAAATAATAAATAAATAGAATAAAACTGCAAATGTGAAAATTTGGTGCATTTTGTAAAGTTTGCATACAGTTGAATCATTAAATAGGAAATATATTGTCTGATACAAATTTCGTAAAAATATTTATTCCGAATGGAGCAGTCACAAAACTATTAAACTTTCTTAAGGTGTCGTCATGTTTGTGCTATCCATGAAATACGTAAAAACCACTTCAAAAATAAAACAATTCTATTATTTCTCTTTTTCAGAATTATTCATTTTTATAATGATATGTAAAGTGAGTTTAAGAGTTTTCTTATCAAATTCGCATTCAATTACTCAGCAAATATATGCAGAATGCATATTTGTATTAGAGCTTTCAAGTTTTTCACTTACCTTTATTATTTTTTTTCAAAAATACCCCACACTATCTTTTTATGCACACGACTAAGTTCGCCACTCCTGTAATTCTATTTTATCCTACGCTCTCTGTTCGTTATTTCGAACATAATTTATATGCCTTTTTGTCACTCAAAAAGCCCAAAATTAAATCACGGATGTAATCAAAAATGCAACCTCACCTCTAAATTAATGAGTTTATTCGTTTTATTACGCATCTGCCCGTAAATAAGCACTGAGCGAGTTTTTATGACATTCGAAACGAGTTCCAAAGTGAGTAATGATAATAAAAATGGGCGCTTTTTTATGTCTGTGACAGATGACAAATTTCACGTTTAAATGCTATCTCGCATTTTTCGATTGCCGCCCATATATTGCAAAAGTAAACAAAACGGTAATTGCAGAGATAAAGTCACTCTCGACTATTTAACTCAAACAGGACAGAACCATTAATTTTAAATACACATACACAACTAAGAATGTTGAATTAAAATTTGCATTTTGTCAAATCAAAGACGTTGTTTCGTTTTTTAAAAATTTAGATAAGATTATTGCTCATGTAAAGAATTGATAATTTTTATTTCTTAAATTTTGAAAACTGATTAATAACATTTTGTATATTTATTAATGATTAGGGTTGAATTTTATGACAAGAAAATTTATTAGTTAAGAAAGTATTAAAATTTGTACATTAGGAATTGAATTCTCACACGTAATGTTGGATATTTTTTTAGCATTTTTTAATTCTTTCACCCAGAGAAGTAATTCAATGTATATTTATTCCCTAAAGAAAAATTTGATTTCTGCGAATATATATATATATATATAACTAAATTATTAAAAATACCAATAAAAATAAAAAGGAGTAAAAAAGTACGTATCCGGCCTGAAGACTTTCTCGAGTATTCAAACAAAGGGGGTTTTTTTTCTATGATGGCTCTGCCTTTTTTCCAACAACATTGACCCCTCGTGACCCAAAATTCCCTGAAATTGAGGCCTAAGAGATAACCATTTTTCACAGAATTAAAGCAATAAAATACAACCTTCAATTTAAGGGAAAATTATAACATAATGTAAACTATAAAAGAACACTCACAACCAACTATTAAAACAAAAAGGAAAGAACTTACCATTAGTAGGCAAAACTTCTACTACAAAAAAAAAAAAAAGTCCAATTGTGTTTTTTCTTGCTTCCCGTGTCTTATTTTATGCCTGCTTAAAAATGCAACGTTATTCAAAGTAACAAATAATTGGATGATCTCAGCGGCATCTAATGAATTAGTTAATAGTTTACTGAAAGTTTTAAAGTCTTAAGTATTAAAGTTACTGAAGGTCTTTATTTTTGTCTTAAGATTTGTAGCAAACCAGCCTTTCTCTTATTAAAACTCCTATGTTGCAGTAATTTCTGAGAAATTCATTCGTAGCGGTTTCAGAAATAGCATTTAATTGGAATTTCATAATTTTATATTTTTGATCATTTCTTAATATATATTGTTTGCATTTATGTTTTTCCGAATTATTTTCCGTCTCTTCTTAGCATTTTGTAGATATTTTTAATAATTTTTTTTTTTAAAGACATAAAACGTCAAAATGATGCACCGTCTTGAACGGTGAGTCGCCATCTGAGTACAAAGTGTTAATATACATATATTGACATTTACAAAATGAAATAAATCTATTTTAGCATTTATACATATTTCAAAAGACTGGCATAAAACGGTATATTTTATTAAATAAACAATTCTGATTATTTCAAATTTAATGCTATTAATACTAATTCATTTAAAACTAATAAGGTTTTTAAATAAGATATTTATATATTATATAGTACTGGTTGAAATAAGTTTAAAAATTAAATATCTGTCTTGAAAAATTATACCTTTCATGGATATTTTGAACATGCAAGTAGACTTTTAACTAACAAAGTATATAACATTATAAATTCGATTCATAGTGCTATATTTTATATAGTTATCATCAGACATAAATTTTAAATTAGAATATTAAAACCGAATTAGATTAATTGTTTTTCTAATACTTTTGACAAAATAAATTCGAACTTTTCAATAGAAGAATAATTTCTTCACTTGATGTTAATAAGAGAAACGCCATCTATTGTATGAAAAGAGAAGATGATAGAGATATGTAACCATTATAACTTAAAATGTATTTTTTAGTTCACTTTAATAAGAGTCACTTTAAAAATTATCTTGTTTTTCATTGAAATTGTTTCGAGTACAAAGCATTTCATATAACCTGCTGCGTTTTGAATTGCGAACATTCGATTTCATTACTTATCGCTATGATTAAAAGATTCTGAATATTTCTTAGTCTGCCAAACCTGAGTTTTTAATAGGAAAATTTATGATATTATGTTGGAAACTATAAAACGAGCGTTTTCTGTTTAGTTTTACTGTCATTCAACGCCCGTTTCTTAGTTTCCATCCTAATATGAGCACCATTTAAAATGGCTTTCAACAAAATCACTTTATTATTAAAAAATAGTCCGTCACAGTTGAATGCTGGAATCCATTGTGCATCTTGTAGGAAGAAAAAGAATGTGATGTCACAGAATAGAATAAGATGGCATGAAGGCTAGATTTGTAGGTTCCTGTTCATCTCGGAATCGATGCCATATTTCAGCAATACCATTCTTTAATATATTATATACATATGTGTGAGAAGGACAACAGAGAAAACATAATAGAACCGTCAATGCCATACTCTTCCTAGTTTGTTTCAGAACAGTACAGAGCTATCAGAATGGGCATCATGAAACTATGATAGGAAGATGTGGTGGACATAAAAGCACTGAAACGCTTCCTTTTATCCTCCCTGGCTAAACGCATATCACCCTCTTTGCCAGATTAATTTCGCAGAGAGGACCCCTCCATCCAATAAGAGAAATGGGACACAGAGGGTGCTTCAGTTTCGTTTTATTTGCATTCCCCGGATCCACTTCATTACAATTTGCAGAGAGAAGGCGTCTGTATTTTCGCCCATTTGGCTCCTTAATCAATTGAGAGGGCTGCGAGCACATTTCCGACGGAGAGCGCATTTGTGAAAGGAAGTCCGCCCATGAAATTTAGGCACCCTCGGATGAAATGCGTGGAAGGGGCCATTTAATGACCCTTCCTCTGATCAAGCGGCTCCTTTTCTTATTCGTTTGTGTACTTTCAAGCCGCCGCCAGAGTCTTTACGATCGAAAGTGGCTTAAGTATGCATTTTTTTAAAAAATCCTCCCAAGAGCCTGTATGTTCCCAAGAGCACAACCCATTTTATGGTCCGTTTCCAAAGGGGTCTTTGGAAAGTTTTGTCCTAAATTTGGGTGCAGATAAAAATGATAGAAAACTGCATTGAAATTTTGAATAAATGTTTTGATAATGAATTTTTTAAAAATCACATTGGTTGTAACGAATTTCCCAGAGGAAGGGCACATATTTTGAATTTCTCTTATTGGGCACATATTTTGATTATGTTGTTGTTTGTCATCTATCGAACAATTTTAAAATTCATTTTAAAATAGGAAATTTTTATTCACATAATGGCAATTAGAACTAGCGAACTTATATTTTTACCAGCAAATTATTAATTTATTCATTCACTCGTATTTAGTTTTAATTTAGTTATATTCGCATTTTTGAAACAATACTAGGGCTGTATTGGAATTAACCTTGTAATTCTGAACCCCAGCCAGTAAGGAAGCCTGTGACTGCGCTGGCACTCTTCTCCAAATTTCCACACCACACCAGCAGACTGACGTTTGGTTGTAGCGCTAAATTTAACAAGAACCAATCCGGCTTACTCGACAGCTCATTAGTGGAATTGGGTCTCGAACCTGCAATCCTGGTTCCGAAGCCAAGGCCTTACCACCAGGCCAACGGGGCCCTCAATTACTGGCTTATATTTAAAAATATGTTTCCCTTTTCTTCTTTTTTATTCCATTTTGTAAAGTAATTCAGCAATACAAATTACACTAGGCTTCTCACTGAGTTTGTACAGCAAAAGTTTTAAATTTGTGTTTTCTCCCTCAACAATTAAAGATCAATTTAAATTAATTCAAAAATAATAAGTGATAAAAGTAATCAATGTGTAACTATTTCATTTTAAACAAGATCTAGCGAAAGCTAATATTTTCATTCAATCTAAAATATCATTATTGTAAGGTTAATTAAAGATTATTAAAAGCTAGCATTCAACGAAAGAATCGTCATCCTTATTGATTACAGTCAAGAATGTATTTTCTCTACTTCGCTCTCATTATCAAAACAATATCATGTCTGTGCATGGTTCAGGATTTAGTAAAGAAATTATTGGACTAACTAAATAATTCCGAAAACGATATTCACGTGATTGTAATTAAGATGTTTATGTTATCGAATTTATAGAACTATTATTGAGTAAATATACAATGACAATTATATTAAATATGACATAATTATCAATATTTATTTTAGGATATGACCGGCGATATTTGTTATGATTAAATAGAATGCATTTTATTTATATTTCTCTTTTTAATTTATATCTTATCCTACGTAATCGTAATAAATTTTGTTTTGTTATACCAGTGTTCCATTCCTAAGTTATTCGAGACCAATCATAACCTCATTATTTTTCATTGTGTTCAGATGAAGAAGACAGTATTTGTACCAACACCCCCTTCTCTATCATATCACAACACAACAGCAAAAGGTCTCTATACCTTACAACTTTAATAATCTCCAAACCCACCCAAACTTCTGTACTTAAAATAGGAATTCTCTGATTGAACCTTGACTCCCAAAATGAAGAGTTATTCTCCATGCCAGAGAGGAAATGGCTGTCATTTTTAATTTAACATAAGCCGAAAAACTGAATTCTATTCCTGTAATTCCAAATAATAATAATAATAATAATAAAATCCAATCCAATTGACGGCATTTGATTGTCATAAGGTTCAATACATAATAACTGTTTTTGAGATTGTATTTCTTTATTTTAACTTCCTTTAATGAGTTAGAAATCGAAATTAATTACTTATTTTTATTTTCTCATTCTCTTTATAATCGCAAATGTATTTATGTGCATCATTAGTTGCAATGTTTAGAGGTTATAAAGCTATCGATATATTTCTGAAATTTATGAGCTCCACTGGATTTTAAAACAAATTTTCTTACATTTACGTTTTCCGCATTCTAATTTTTTTTTTTTTTTTTTTTTTTTTTGTATTAAGAGTTGATGATATATTTTTTCGCCGATAGACATTTGTATTTATAATCCCGATATTAATTTAAATTATTTATTCGTAATGAATCTCCTTTGGTGTTTTTAATTCTATATAAAACATGTCTTAAAAACGTAAACAAATGAAACACATTCTTTATCTTAAATAAATAAACACCAGCGGGTGACCGAGCTCCGCTCGGAGAAAACAAGTATCGAAGCTAACTCGAAGATTTAAATTTTCAATTGTGATTTATCAAAACAATACATGCCATAAGAAAATTTATGAAACCATTGGTGAAAAGATAACCGGTTAAAGTGCACCATTGTAAACTATTCTAAACAAAGTTAGAGTTTGGAAAGGGAACTATTCTATACAAAGGTAAAGATTGAAGTGTGTTGAAGTTCAATATTTTTGACAAATTTATTTAGAAAAACCAAACATATATACATACATAAGAAACATAATATAAACCTATAACAGCATAAACAAAAAACTTTATTAGTTCGCCCTATTGGCTATAGATGGCAGCACGTTACCGCTTGAAAATTTAAGTAGCCATTATGGCGAACTAATAAAGTTT
>JAPMOQ010037973.1:487213-508690 GCA_026543055.1 Argiope trifasciata | reverse complement strand
TATTAGGTTGGTGCGTATGAAATGTCGGATTCTTAAGTGATTGTATAAAACTGCATATCTTTCTTCAAAAGCTGTTTATTCAATCAAAGTATGCTCCATTCGCTTCAATACACTTCTCCCAACGAAATTTTAAAGCGTAGATGCCTGTCTTAAAAAAATTTTGGTCTTTAGAATTAATAAACTCTGATATCGAGTTTTTTAGACTGTCTTCATTTTCATTGTGTTTGCCCCTTAAAAACAGCTCTAAATGCTTGAAAAAATGAAAATCGGTCGGCGAGAGATCCGGTGAATAGGGTGGATGCTGCAAAACTTCATATTCCAGTTCGTTCCAGCTTATTTCGCTCTGTCAGTGCGTGCGGTACCCACTTGTCCATCTTCTTAACCTTGCCAATCTCAGAAAGGTGTCTCAATATCGTTGTATGGTCAACTTTCATCCTGATTGCAAGTTCCCTCGTGGATACGGCTGGATCCGCTTCCACTAGAGCCTTCAGGTCATCATTCTTCACAGACGTTTTGGGTCTTCCGCGCGGCTCATTTTGCAGTGAAAAATCGCCAGTCCGAAATTTTTCGAACCAACGCTGCACTTTCCGATCGTTAACCGTATTCTCCCCAAACGCTTGGTTTATGTTGCGTGCAGCTTTTGCAGCACTATTACCAAGTTTGTACTCATATAAGAAAATGACGCGAATGTCGGCAGAATTCATATCGACAATAAACTCAAAAGAAATAACAAAAGGGAAGACCTTCGAGAAAACCTATTTTGCTGAAATGAGTCTCTGGCAATGGACAATACGACTATGAATGAGGTTATGCCAAAGACAAAAGTATAACGAAAACAGGGAGACAAACGTCCGCATGTAAAGAGAATCTGACATTTCATACGCACCAACCTAATATTACAATTTTTTAAACTAATGAGATTAAATTAATAAACACATGAATGAATAACATTTAACTATACGTCATAATCTATCAAAACTTTTTTTACTGCAATTATGTAAGAGATTGATGATGTTGATTGATTATTAATGATGATTTCTCTATTTCATCCTTATTAGGTGTTTCAGATCTCAAGTTCGATTTTGCTTTTTACTTTCCTTATTTCAATTAATATTTTAGCTGCTCATCTTTATTGCATTAATTATACTCTATATTGGTTAGATTTTGTTTTTGTGCGCGTCAGCTGAAATCAAAGCCAGTCACGAAGCAGGTAAATAAATACAAAAACATGATTAAAATTTAAATTGAATTTTTCCATTAATTAAGGACAAATTAGACATGCACAAAGTTTTAGATAATTGCATTTGTATTTTAATCAGACATTTAAAGTATCTTACCACAATGCAAACTAAGCTTTTTACCTGTTTATCACGTAATCAACTGTTGCTTATAACGAAAAAAATAAATTATTATTATTTATCAATTATTATTTGATAAATTATTATTTTTCAAAAAATAAATTATTATTTATCAATATACTTATTTTTTACGAAAAAAACAAAAAATGAATTATCTACTGTCAATGCACAACTTACCAATTCAAATCGTGGACAAGTTGCGAATATTTAAACCTATATAAATCAGTACTCGGAAATTGCTTTAAATGAATTAAGGAATTATATTTTATGTTTAAATAAATGTTTAAAAATGTATTGGTGAAAAAATTATGAATTTATATATCGCCCCCTTGTTCTAATCTCAAATTTGGTCAGATATTCTTGACACACTAACTCTTTAAACGGATAAAAGATCCAATTTTCCGAGAATAAAATTGACCGGTTATAAATTTTTGAATATCTGTTTTCATTTGGGGAAATTTAAACCATTTCATTTGTCCTCTCGTGAGAAATTCCCAACAACTGAGCAATAGTACTTGTTCCAAATGTTGGCGTAAAATAACTCCAAGATTCACAGTTCAATCAATTTTGTTGTAAAATAATAATTTTTTGTTTAAAATGTTAATATGTCAAGAATATTTTACTGAATATGACTACTAGATTTGAAGGATTGTACATAAATTTATCTTTGTAATTTTTTTTCAACAATTCATTTATTGATTCAAGCAATATAAAATACAATTCCTTATATCATTTCGATTTTTTCACAATTGAAGTCATTGAATTGAATTTCATATATGCCTTTCTCTAATAGTTTAGAAATTAACTAATCATTTACGTTATTTATTACATAATTGGAAACCTACTTGAATGCTCTTCAATTTCAGGTCTTTTGACACATTCGAGCTTATATAAATGACCCTTTGAGCTTAGAAAAATTAAACGCTACCTCTAATAGAAATTGTGGCTCTAAAATTGTATTTTATAATATAAAAGATTAGGTATAAACTTTATTTTATAACAATCCAATGTACATGCTAAATCTCAAACTACAGGAATTATAATTTTGAAAGACATAAGATTAATGCAAGGATGATAAAAATAAGTAATAAATTTTGTCGCCGAACTCTATTAGAAACCCGAACTGAAAAATCTCTGAAAATTATAAAAGAAAGAAAATTTATAAAGAATAGTGGCGTTTTTTTTTTTTTTTTTTTTTTTTTGCTCCGGTTTTGAAAACCTGCGGAAAGCAAAATACTTATCTCTTTGATATGCCAATGGCAAAATTTCGACATCGTGTAGGATGTGTTTGAAAACAAATTTGTCCCTCTTGTCGATACTGGTAAACAAGAAATAAAAATGGAGATTATGTAATATTGTTACAAAGCTGATGGAAAAAATATTTTTTTAAAGTTATAATTTCCTAATACTTTCTATCCAGTCTAAAATAATTTTCCTGAGTTTTGTATAGATGGAAATTTTTTTCTTCTTAATTCTTGTGCCAAGTATCAATGGCTACCGGGAGAACCAGAATCTAGTACAATGAGTGTGTAATGATTTTTATGTTATGTTGTTTATGTTAGTATTTGATTAAGCTCTACAACTATATTGAAAATATTTCAGATTCTTTGAACCATCTCATATTCTTTAATGGAGAAGCTCCACAGTTTTAAAAACATTTTTACATCTACATCTATTATTTGATACCTCATTTGATACATTTTTACATCTACATCTATTATTTGATACCTCATTTGATGCATTTTTACATCTACATCTATTATTTGATACCTCATTTGATACATTTTTACATCTACATCTATTATTTGATACCTCATTTGACACATTTTTACATCTACATCTATTATTTGATACCTCATTTGACACATTTTTACATCTACATCTATTATTTGATACCACACTTGATACATTTTTACATCTACATCTATTATACATTGAGTAAATTATTGATTGAGTAAAGTGCCTCAAGTTCAGTAATTAATTTAAAAAAAGGGTAATATAGTAAATACATTGAAGAATCTCAGCACATGCCACAATCTATAGTTGTATTCAAAATTGTCATAAATTATTCAACCTTACCAAATGCTTATTACAAATATCCCACTCTCTGTGCCGAATTGGCGTCCACAAATCTCAATCCAGCATCTATTCATTTTTGATTTTACAATGGGTATCCACCTTCAAAAACTACTTAACATACAGCATAATAAATTCCCTTACTCGGCCTCTGTATAGTTATATGAGTGAAACTTTTTCATTTAGTGTGTAAAGAAAGCCACGCCAAATTGATGTGTGGCATTGTATCGGTAGCACGAACCCTTCCGACAGTTGACGCATGGCTCAATAAGTGGAAGGGTTTGTCTTTCTTGCCTGTTCAAGTGTCGTCAGCGACCCCGAAACTGAAACGAGTGGGTGGTTTGACATCGAATCCTGAATTGACAGGTTTTGCGGAACTGAGGATCTTGACAAGATAATCATTACTCGTGGCCCCTGATGCCCCACCCTGCCCGCTTCCATCAAGGTTCCCACGCTTTTTTTATTTCCTTTACCCCCTCTTTTTTTTGTTTCTTGCGTGATAATTTTTTTTCTCCAGAAAATAGGGTGGGTTAGAAGAATTATTATGAGGAAATCAGTGTTGCGCAGAATCTAGCCTGTGGACATTATCGTTCGGTTTGAAGTCATGTGAGCGTTGAATTGATGGTTGGTAGCAGTTACAGTTAACAGAAGAGCTGTCAAGCCAGGGCTGCCAGATTAGAATGGCAAAGTAATGCCAACTTTTTTTCAGTAAAAAGGCCAAAACAAGCCAAACATTGATAGCTTAATTCAGAGCGTTTGAACTCATGGAAACGTTTGAGTCCAAAGGAAAATTCAAACTCGCGATTTTCATACATATGCAATTACGTAATATGTCCCATAAATGAAGCATTAAATAATCATAAATATAAATATATATAGAATAAATGAAGTATCTTACGTATTTATATACTGTTTTTATTTCTGATAGTTAAGAAACACTTTTGTTAAAACTTTCATCTATTTTGAATATGGATTTACAGTTTAAATCCATCCAATGTTTTTCATTTAAATTCCTGATTTAATTGAAATTGAAATACATTGTTTCAGTTTAGATCTTCATTAAAAACATGATAATTTCCAAAAAAAAGAAAGAGAGAATATAAATTAGTTGTAATTAACTTAGTTCATGAAAGTATTATTCAAAGTAAATTTTAATGCGCCAGAATCAGCTCCAAAAATTTGTGTCTCATGCATTGGAACAATAAAACATAATCCAGGAATCATTTAAACTATTTCTTTGAATTGTACCAATGTATATTTTAAATTTTATTTCTCTCAAAATGTTATTAATTAACAATACAATTTAATATTTAATTTACTTATTTTATGTACGTGCAGATAGTAAGAAATTTTTTAGAAAAGCTTTTAAAAATAATTTTTTCCCCCTTGACCATCAGATGAAAGTTGAACAAAATATTGAGATGGGCAATAACCTGTAAAATTGTGTCTCATCCTTAAAGTATATTAACTTTGATTTACGGGAACATGAATGGTGAGATCTTCAGTAACATTCTTAAATATTTCTAAACAAAATTAATTAAGTAAACACAATTTTGATTTATAATATTGCAATAAAATTCAAATTCTTATCTAAACAATAATATTTTAGTGAATATTATTATTTATTTTAAAGTTTGATAGACACAAACATGTTGTTTTAAGAATTCCTTATACTAAAAAGGTGAATGAAATTATAAAAGCATTTCTGAAAAAAAAAAAAAAAAAAAAAGGAAAATAATTTTAAATATTATGGATAATTGTAAATTTCAGTTCAAATAAAAATTTCTAATTTTTGTCCTCTCGAGAAAAAATAAAACTTAAAAAAATGATAGATTAACTGTACTTAAATTGATATGCTAACCATTGAATTTATGATTGGGAACGATCACAAATGACTAAAGCTCTATTTTACAGCTAGATACACGGAACTAATTATTGTTTGTTTTTAATGCTCATTAAACAAATTATAAAGCTGTATGTAATATCAAATGTTCCGAGTTTTTCTTCTTGAAAAATGATTTGAGATTATGTTCTTTCTATTCTATAAAGAAGCTTACTCTTCATGTGAAAATATATTCATTGGAAAGAGCAAAAAATAAATTATTTAACACCTCATCAACTTTATTATTTTTCTTTACAACTTTTTTGTGATTGAGGAAAACTTTATTAACTATTTGCCAATGAAAACAAAGTTAAAAAAAAAACATTGGTTGATTTTATGGGCAACACCATCCAATAACTCTTATATATTGGCTATTTCGTAGAGAAATTTGGTTCTTAACGATGGAGAGATAAAGAAAAATATTTGCCGATGTCCTTAAATTTTCACCCTCACAAATAGGATTAGTAAGAAAATGGCTTACAGAATAAAAACAAACAAACCATGCTCATCAGTTCTTTTTCGTCCTTTTCCCCTTAAATTAACAATATAGCTCCAAATTGCGTGAATCGATTGAAAATCGATTATATTTATATACTTTCAGCCCTTTCTTTAATGCTTCACCCTACTACATAAAGCAGTGTATTTTTAAATTCATTTCGTCTTTTTTCTTGCGAATAAACAAAGAATTCGTTTTTGTTTTGTTAAACTAAGTAGTTGCGATCATCAATTGGGGGGGGGGGGAGCTCTTTATCAGTTGGCTTGTTGTTAACCTGCGCCTCTTTATCCTTTTATCTTAATTGGCGGAGTTTCAGCCAATCGAATAAAAATCAAGCATATTTGAAACCTAATTTGTTTGGAGCACATGGTCAAAAAATGTTTCAGAGCATGGTTGCCGTATTGGCATTTTTAAGGCCGAATTTGGGAAATTAAGAAATTAATTTTTTGAGGTCAGAATTTTGAATTCTTGTATACATTTTTTCTGCTTTATTTGCATCATTAATTAGAAATTCTTTATTGCTGTTGATCCTGTAAATAATAATGCTATTTTCATATGTGTATTATGTTGACCCGACATTCCAGTTACATCCCGTAAATTTCATGTAATGACAGTGAATCGAATTCATTGAATCATTTCTGTATCTTTCGACACACTTATAGCTGGAAAAGCTCCCCAATCGGGTTTTCTTCACGCGTCTGCTGAATATCTGAATCACACCACCTTAAAATTGTTTACATACTTCTTCATATCGATTTCCAAAACTTTTTCGCTGTCACAAGTATACATATATTGAGAAAATATAATAATAAAATATTTTTAATGTTGATGATAAATCAGTAGAAAATGAACATAAGCTGAGAGATGGTTGGTTGGTTGTTGTTTTATTGGCACAAGAGCGAAAGTAGGCCATACTGCTCCAGACGTATGGTAATTAAAAAAAATCTAGTATAACTTAAAATAATTTTTGCAAGAACAAAAGATGCATTACAAGTCCACGTGAAAACCAAAACAAGACGGTGGAAAATTGAACAAATTTAAAAATTCTTTAGAGTTTAAATGGAATGATAAAAACCAATTGCCTTAATAAATTTAAAAATATTTTTGTGGATATTTTCTCGTAACGTTGTTGGCATGTCCAATAATGAAGAATTTTAAAAAATTATACGATGATAATAAAAATCAGGACATTCAATAAAAACATGAAGAATCGTTAAAATCACTTGGCATCTTGGAGCTCGATCACCAAATAGGAGATATTTGTGAGTCATACGAGAATGCCCCATGCGGAGTCTAGTCACATAAGGTGAGAGAATGATATGTCCTGAGATTGGTGCAGATGAATGAAATAGATAAAGTAGTCTTATAGCCGATATTTTTAATTATATTTGATTACCACATTATATATGAGTAAGATCCGAATATTTTCGTTAAATTGTATCCTTTAACTTCTTTGACCCGCAGTAATCGAGTGATTAAATCAGTGGTTTCCAACCTTTTTCTACCGGCGCCCCCCTTTTTAAAAAAAATTAATGCAGCCCCCTTTAAAAAACAAATTGTAGCGCCCCGTTAATTTATATAAAAATCAAATTTCAATTAAAACGTTTAATGGTGAATTTACGAGACAGTAAAAAAGCGCTTGTAGTGAAAAAATAGTATATTAACATCGGACAGGATGTTATTTTATTGTTTCGGATGTTTATACCCCTGGCACTTCGCGCTAGTGCCAAAAAACTACCTCAACATTAAATCAACATTTCCTGGTTAATAAGGTACTATTATAACTATTATGAAATTTACCTCGATGTTACTTTATTTAGAAGTTACCAAAGCACAGTGTTCCATTCTATATATAAACGTGGTTATCGTAAGAACCACTAACGAACTAATTCTGTTCACAGAAAACAGAAACAATCAGATGCTTCTGTTTACTGAAGTTTGGCGCGAGTAAGCACGAGAATAACCGGGATGTTGCAAGTGCTTATCTTTTGATTCCACGCCCCACCGGTACTCGGCTCCAAACGCGAAAGCGAGATATTTCGATTCGAAGAAGAGTATGAATGGGATGTTTTTGCATTTGTGCACCAAAAATCCGCGGCGAGGATTGTGGATTACGCATACTGCTGATTCATTTTTTGACACCTATTTGACTTTTTTGGTTTATATTTGAAAATGATATTTTGGAAACAGCTGCACGCCCCCTTGTAACAGTATCGCGCGCCCCTAGGGGGGCGCGCCCCACATGTTGGAAACCATTGGATTAGATCTTACTGCGGCATTGAAGGGTTCCCGGTTCGAAGCTTTATTACGCTGAAAAGTTATCATTTAAGCTAAGTGCATATGGTGACGAAATCCCTTCTCACTCCTATAGCATAAAAGCCTGAAAAGGGTGTGTCAGTTCAGGAGTCTTCTTTTCATTTGAAAGCAATTCAAAACTGTGATTCCCGTCTTGAAGTAATCCTAATGTCGCTTGAAAACGCGATGTTCGCACAATTAAACTAATAATTAATTTTTTTTGATTATAAAAAAATTAAAAGTTTATTTAAAGTAAACAATTTTTTTTTTTTTGAAATTCTTTCAGAACGTTGGCGCATTGTAAAATTATAGAAATTATAAATGAACGCTGGGGTATTTATTTGAATTTTTAAATACTGAAATGAAATATAATAAAAAAAAACATTATTTTTTTTTTAAATTGAGAGAAATAAAGAAAAAAAAAGAAAGAAAAGACAGGAATAATTTAAAAAATTTCATACGAAGTATAAAGTACCTACTGCCACCTACGGTATTTTTCAGTCTGATCAATTCCCTCACATTAGTTATACTAAGGATCGCCAATTCTCAATGGATTGTCGGTCCTCTATTGATTAGATTGTAAATCTTTAAATGTAGCCATTTGCCGATCTAAAATGGCAGTTTAAATACAGTTATTTAATAACTAAGACTTAATTTATTAACCTTAACATTGGTATCTTATTATTTGCCAATTTAATTTGTATTAATAGTAGGAAAAAAGTTTAAATAAAAAACAAGACTGCTAATTTTGGAATTGTTTGCTGTATATCGCATTGATTTGTATGTGGGCAATCAACTTTTGCTCAGGATTCACATTGGTGAGGAAGGCTATCAAATCTTGTGAACGATAATTACTGATAATTCTTCGCTCTGTCCCTCTCTCTTTTATTTATTTATTTACTAGCTGGAACCCGACGTGGTGCTGCCGCAAAAGAATAATTTTGAAAATATCATTACAGTTTTTTTTTTATTTGGGGTCATAAAGAAAAACATGATGTATAAAGGAAATGTATGAACAATATTTATCCTATTATTATTATTATTAGTTAATTTTATTATTCAAATGCTCCAGGATAGAAAAATTATACTTATAAATATCGGATCGGATGCAGTCAGATAAATGGTTGTACAGCAGCAACTCTTAACATATTGACAGCCGGCCAGCCGAAAACGCGGGTTTCTGAGCCTGCTGCTTAATACACCATGAAATAAGAAACTGTATTTTTTTCTATAATTATAAATTAAAAATTTGGATTTTGTTTCTACTTTTAATTACCGTTAAAATGTATATGGCGAATATGAAAATAAAATGTTCTATGTTACGAAAGTATATAATGTTTTAATTTTTTTTTTCTTTGGCTATTCAGTGATCAGAAACTAGCGAATAAGGCCGTCGTTTGGGATTTAAGTGGCCGATACTTTGCCGGCGCTCAGGCATTAAATGTCAGGTCTCTGGCTGTCAATGTATTAAAATATAAATAAAAGTTTTTATATATAAGATCTAATAACTGTATTATGCCTATCAGCTTCGTGCAAATGGCTAGCGATAAGTTGACCCAATTTCATCGCATTTGGATAAACGGTACGGCAGCTCATAGGGTTCGTTTTGTTAAGGACATATTTATCATTACCGTTCATTACTTTCTTAAAGCTAGCTATATTCTGTTTGTTTTGTAAAAATTTAAAGAATTAAATTGTTGAAATTAAATCTAAATATTAAAGTTAAAAAAATCTTAATAGCGATTTATATGTAAATCAAAAATGGGAAATTATTTATTTAATACGGGAAAACTTAATCGTAGCCGAAAATTGAACGTTTCTGTTAAACAATTATAGACTATTTTATTTTATTTTATTTATTTATTTTGTCTGGCAGCCCTTTGTAAAAGAACAGCGCGATCACTAGATTAAGTTTGCGAAGTTGCTTCACCAATTACCATACTAATGGACAAGCATTTTTTTTCCCTTTGCTCTTTCTTTTTGCAATATCGACCTTTTATGAAGGAAATCGTCTGAAGGGCTATTAGCAAGTTCCTCTCCCTCCCCTACCTCTTTTTACGTGGGTGGTTTTAAACTGGTTATTTGTTGATATAAGTCTGCCGCGTCCCTCCCCCTCTGTGGAAGACTTGTTGAAAAGGTTGATTATTTAGAGTGATTGCTGTGGAGGAAGTGTTACAAAGTTTACAAGATAGTCGAATTTCATTTTAATGCTCGATTCTTGTTCACATGTCCAAGCAATTAGTTTCTGTCAAGGTCTGGTAATTTAAATAGAGTGTTTCGACTTATAATTGTTTTTAATTTTTTAAGTGCTGTGTGCTTCGATTCTTTTTCCCTCCCTAGCTTTAAAGCAATTTTCTTTTACCTTGGCTTACATTAATGTACTGGCATGTAGGATGGGCTTTTAAGAGTATCTAAAGTAGAAAAAAAAATTATCTCTGTTTAACCCTTTTAAGACTTTTTTTTTTTTGCGTCTTTTAAAATAACACATTTTCCTTGAATTTATAATTTCTATTAAGTGCAAAAGTCACTCGCATTGATAATTCTTCAGATTTTTAAATTAGTATTATCACTTTGGTATTTATTTTTATTTTTTGAACAAATGATAAAAATAAATATGCATGGATACATATACTACTGATCTTTAAAAAAATTATTGTACGCTCTGCAAATTGTTGCTTTTATTTTTTGCCTATTATAAAAATATGAGTACACACACAAAAAAAAAGTCAATGGAGATTTATTTTATTTATTTTGTCCTGCCAGTATTTCAAAGATTAATTTTTTGAAAATTTAACGCCTTTATTGCAAAATGTTATGTTGATATTCCCTATTGCGGGCATATTTTGCGTTTTAAACAATTTGTTCAAATGTTAAGCAATGTAAGCCAAGCAAGCATTATAATAATAATAGTGTGTGTGTGTGTGTGTGTGTGTGTGTGTGTGTGTGTGTGTGTGTGCGTGCGAGAGAGAGAGAGAGAGAAAGACTGTTCGCAAAGTTACCTTCTTGCATACAGCCGACTACCCCGCCACCACTGAACGTAGCAGTATCGACAGGATTTGTTGCTGTCGACTGCTGAATAAGCAGTGTCCAACCTTACATTGACTGAACAATCAAACTAACTTTCCTTTCGGGGTATTGAATAGCCGTCTTTCTCCCCATCTGCACTCTCTCAAACAGTTGGAATGAAACTATCCATCTTTAACATCATATTCTTCATTGTTTTGAGATGACCTGGTATCATCAGTACTGTACTTAAATCATTATTGACAATCTTCAGGTCCTTCCTTAACTCCGAGATCTCAATATATTCCATTAAATAGTGGTAAACCGGACCCATTTCTCCAAAAATGCATTTATTTTCCTGCGTTCTTCCAAATCTTTGGAAATGCAAAATTATCTATTTGAAATATGCCGAAGAATCCCCGGATCATCGAATGATTTTGTTAGAGCCGACAAAGAATAATATTTCCTTCCCGTCTGCCTAGTTAGCAATATCTTCAAAATCATTGTAGCTACTATTTAAAGTCACTGCATCGCTGTGTTCCATATATCAATCCGCTGTTTATCTGTTTATTTCCCAATGGAATCTGATTTTCTATACAAATGGGTAAAACCAGAGATTGGTAATTGAGGGGTTTTATAACATAACAATAATCAGATTAGTAATCATTTTAGTTCTGAAGAGTTATTTTCGAGTTATTACCATCGTTTTGTAATACATTGCTCTTAAAAATATTTGACACTCTAATGGAAATTGTAAATCTAGACAAAGTTTTCAGCCACAGATTTGACGTAGGACGTTTTCTTCGGTCTGACTGTTCATTTAATGCAAATATTTTAGATTTAGTAACGATACCAAAATAACACTCCATAGTTCAAAAACTGATAGAAGAAAAAGCGGTTTTGTTAGATTTTTGATATTAGATTCTGTGTTAGACTGTTTGGTTTTAGATTTCTCCGATTGTCTGAGATTTTAAGTAAACTAAAATTTGGTATATCAGGCCCATGAAAAAGAATTAAAAGTAATATTAGATAGATGAAAAATCACTATTAAAAGTGGGAAATGAAATATTTATTTTAAAAGAATCTATAATAATGTAATGCTAAGGTGAAACGTCAAATACATGGAAAATTGTAATTAACCATCTTTATGGTTACAGAATATTTTTCAAGTCCATTTGATATTATTTCAATTGATATATATGTTTTCTAAATAAATCTTGCTTATTCAATTTTGTATTTAACTTAATAGTGTGAAGTTAAATCTATTCATTTAGTGTAAATTCAACGATTGGCACATTTTGGTAGTTGCGATGCATCATGTGTAATTTTGCTATCAACACAGATCTTCGATTTTTTTTTTTTTTTGACTTTGATATTTTAATTCAACAATATGTTTCGTACTTATGAATCAAAATATTTTGAAACAAAAACGGTTACTCAATAATAAAAGAGTATATAAATATATATAATTGAATCTTTGTGGTTATTTTACAAAGATATTATTTATACAATCAGACAAAATGCTTGGTTTTTATCCAGTTTAAAGGGGTATTTTTTCCCCTTAAGTTAAGCTTAAATAAAAATTAATATTCTTTTCATATCACAATCTTACATGTGATATGAAAAGAATATTAATGTTAATTTATGATAAAAAACTCTAAAAATTATGATCAAAAGCTTTAAAAAGAAAATTATGATTAATTTTTTTAAAAAGAGAAGATTTATATTTCTTTATCTGGCTTTAAAATCCGCATATGAATCTTAATTTTGAAACTGTGCCCAGAAATGTAACGATAAAATAATTTTCGTGAATCATTTTTGTTAGAATAATGTAGTCAACTAATGAATACTTTAACATAAACAAGATAATATTTTTAAATTTATGACCATCATTGATTTAGTGATTAAATTAAAAAACAAATACTTTAGAAAGAAAAATTATTAAATTCTACGACTCCGTATATAAATTGAAAAAGAAAATGCACTCAATGATTATTGCTTTTGCAATTTCTTTACATTTAGCTCACTCATTCAAAATAATGGATTCTCAAACGAAATAAATCAACACATCTAAAATAATGGTCGTTAAGGAAAGGAGTTCTGCTTTTTTCCTCACTTGTTTTGATGAAAATGTGATTAAAACTTGAAATGAAAACAAATATATATTTATATAATTCCAGGTGCCAGCCTTAAAAAAATTCAACAATTTCATTGTTCTGATTTACTAATAAAAATATTATTTATGCAACATTTCCAACCTCCTGTCCCCCACTCCCGGATGAGAATGCTTTTGCTATGCTACCTTTCAGCACAGGGTTGCCATATTTTCCTTTTTAGTGCGGAATTTGGCTTTTTCCAAAAGCATGGGTATTGATAATGTTTGCAGATCGGACATGAATTGTATGATATGAAATGTGTAATTAAAAAAATACTTTAATGGTTCTACTGGGCAGATAAATTATCCTATAGTAATTTAAATTCAGCATGTAATTTCTACATCGATAAAAAGTTCTGATTAAAAAAAAAAAAAAGGTTTTTTAGTATTTTAAAGCGATTTTTTTATAAAAATTCACTATAAATCAAAATATTTGCGCTTTTTTTTTCAATAAATTCAGAACATATTATTATTACTATTTTTTAAAGAGTAAAAATTACAATAATTTTTATGTCTGCAAAGGGTTTTTCTAATTTTTATATATTAAAAAAACTTTTAAGCATATTTAAAAATAGTACTATTAAACGTTATAATAACTAAATACTGTATTATTCAGTGTTATAATAATAATACTGTTACGAAGATTTAAAGTTATTTTCATGCGCCAATACTCTCTGTTATATAGTTAAAAGTAAAATTTAAAAATGAAATAATCATAGAGAATCAATTCTGAAACACTATGCTACGGGGTGTTGTTCTAAAGGTTTGAATCTCCTTTATTATCAAATATTTTTTTCTCGCTTTTCATTATATGTTCCTCCATATCGCCAGTACCCTACTAGTGGAGAGCAAGGGGGGGAAAGTTGTGGGGTGGGATATTGCAGTGTAACTTGCGAATAATTTGGATAACTTCTAGTTTGATTAGAATTTTTTAAGCCGTAAAAAGAATATTTTACCATCATACATATGCATATAAAATTGTGAAATGTTTTTAATGCCAATGTCATTTAGCCAATGACTGTAAAATAGAACGATTGAAATTAAATTCATTTTAATTATTCGAAAAAATGTTTAACGATAATTGGAGTCTTTCTATAACTCTTTTTTTTCTTTCCTGTATTGACTGTGAAGATTTTCGTGTTGTCACAAAAATTCATATATGTACCCTACTTAAAATCAGTATTAAGTTACGGAACTTTTGTCAAAAATTATGCCTGAATTTCTTCATGCACAATTCCATTTTGGACCAAGAGTATTTTTTTTTACATACTGGCAGAAAAATAAATTCTTTTCTATCTATTAGTGTATTAAGTATCTATCAGTATCTATTAAGTATCTATTTGTGTCGAATTTCTTAGCTCTGAATCTGTAGTCTGGTCTATCAAGTTATACACGTTTTACAAATTGCTTTGTTACCTGTGAAGATAGAGAAAAATCATTTTATTGGCCATAGAATTAATACAAATTAAATTTATGAATTTAAACAAACAATCAAAAGTCATTGATATCAACTTTTGCATCTTTTGGCTAAATTTTTCATAAAATTTGGCATTATTTTTTCAGGGTGATGTGGCAGCCCTTGTGCTTTAGCATTAAACCACGATTTTCATAGCTGATTCACAATATTCCAAACTTTTATTGTTTGTTTATTTTTTTCGCTTCCTTCAGGGAAAGTCCGCTTGGCTGAAATGACTTTCTTTCAGGTCCGTTGACCTTGAAAATAAAAGTTTCTTTGTTCTTATTAGTGTACTCCAAGTTCTTGAAAACATTACGCAGCCTCCTTCGACCACAAACAGAGCATGTCAACGTTTGGGCACGATTCTTTTAACATTCCAAATGTTTTCTTTCTTCCCCTCCCAAAAATGATTAAATTTCATGTTATTTTTACGACGAGATATTTACCCGAAATTCGCTGTCGGTACAATTCTTTCTTTGTTATGATCTTCGAACAGTTTAAAATACGGCAAACTGTAATCAGAGTTGTGGAGTTTGAATTTTCTTTTGATTGTTTATTTTTGAAGAAAGAAAATTCACAAATACATGTAAGGTTAAAAAAGAGACAGAGAGAGAAAGCAAAAAAGAAAAGGCAGAGCTTTCTCTTGCATTTATATTCTGAACTATATATATCACAGCTGTATTGCATTTTGCCTTTGATTTATATGATAGTACGGTGCTCAGAAATTGTCGTGTAAATTGAAATATTGTAATTCCAACCAAGTTGGAAATATTTGCGCATGAAATTTAGGATATTCAAAAATGATTCTTCAAAATTTTACGTCATAATAACATAAAATTGTTATTGAAACAAATGAAACCACATGAATTAAATAATTAAATAAATATATATATATGCATTTAGTTTTCTTTTCATTTTTTTCCCAAACCAAAAATCATGTTAAAATACTAAAAGTCATGTTGTACAGTCACTATCAAGAAGGGGATAGTCCTACTCCAAGGACGGGAGCCCCGACAAGCATATCATCGTAGTCGTAGTCGTAGTTCATTTTTTTCTTAACGATGTAGCCTTTTTTAATACCTTGATTAATTCTTATTACTTCTAGTTTGTTTTGCAACAAGCCTTTTTTTTTTTCAATATATTGTTGGAATTATTATCACCCCCCTCTTCTATCTTTGCATTTGTCTGATTATGTGAAAGTGAAATCTAAATTTTGTGTTTATGGTAGTTAATAAATATTTTAGCTAACATCATATGGAATTAATTTAATTGCCCATCTATCAAGCAAAAGTGGATATTAAAGTATTAAAATAAAGAATAGAATTTTGAAGAATTATCCTTATTAATTGAAAATATCGTTTATTACAAATATTTCAACAAGGAAAAAAAAGTTAAACGCAGACGATTAAAAATGAGTGTAAAATGTTAAAAAGAGAATTATTTCACACTTTCTTATTTCAGCCTTTTCCGTTTTTTAATATTTAATGTGTTTTATCTACTTAAGATCGAATTATTGATTTCATGGACGAAAATTCCGTGTTCCTCAGTGTTTACCAAAGAGTTTAATTTGTGATCTGTATGTTTTTTTTAGGTGAAGTTCTGCATAAAAATGAAAATATAAAAATTTCTTCGATAGTAATTATAATCTATACTTATAATAAAGCTCAATGCGTGTGTGTGTGTGCGTGTGTGTGTGTGTGTGTTGGCGCTCTACAGGCCAGACCGTTGGACCTACAGCTACCAAATTTGGTACATGCATACCTTGAAGGTTCGGAATGTGCACCTCGGAGCCCTTTTTTCGAATTTTTAATTAGAATTTGAATTAATTAAAATTTAAGCGAAATTTCGACGTTTTTCCGTTATAACTTCCGAAAATATTATTGCACAAACATGATTTTACATCAATTTAAAGATAAAAAAATTAGCTTTCTAACGGTATCAGTTTTTTTAATTTATAACGTAAGCTTCTATTTTTAATGAATTTTTAAAGAAATATTTTAACCATGTTTTTATCACGTGACTGGATAAAATAAAAGAATACCGGAAGTGCAAATAAAAAAAATTATCATCGCAAAATAAATCTACAGAAATGCAACTGTCAGCACGTGACAGGATAAAATAAAAGAAATATAAAATGTGATATTTTCTTTCAAAAATAAATGCAAATGATTCTATGATCGTTTGCAATATCTAAATGATTAATTCCATAAATTATCTTTATTTACAGTAAACCTGATTTAATTTAGACAGGATATGCATTGAAATCCGGACTTAATGGCATATTTATGTAATCGTTTGCAATATCTGTATCATTAATTCAATACTTTTTTCCCTTTCTCTCTTTCTTTGAAAAAAAAACATATTTTATATTTTGGCAACATCATCGAAAAAAACATTTTTAATATTTTGGAAGCATAACCGATAGTTAAAACTGATTGATTTATAAAATTAAAGAATATTATTAGGAAAAGGTGTTCTTTTAGTACTTTTCGTCCATCATCTTAAAGAAAATATTGCTTTCAGGCCAATCAATTCCCGGAATTACTTCTAGGCTAATGAATATGTGATTTAATAGAAAATTTTAGAACGCATTACTCATGGCGAACCAGCTGGTCGCCAAAGGCGGCTAGTTTTTAATAAAGTTTAAATCTGGATATTTCAGTTAAAATTTCAGAATGGTTCATAATTTATAACCAATTGAAGATGAATAAATATAGAATTATGCTTTAATAAAATTAGATTTTTTTCTAAAGAAACGTTAAATATTTATATAATATATGTAGTTTTTTAGAATCGTATTTAATGGAAGCTAACAATGAATCTGTCTAATTTTTAATAAGGAGTAACTACAAAAAATTTCTCGCAAAATTTTGGACATTTTTTAAATTTAAAATGTCGAATTGAATTCTTTGAAACAATGATGATAAAGCATGCATTCTAAAACGAAACCTCTTTTTCGCTTACTGATGGCAACAGTATACATGTATGAGTATCTACAATCTCATCCTCAAAATTGCAAAAAAAAAAAAAAAAAAAAAAAAAAAATTGCAGACTTTTTGACATTTTATTTATTCAAATTAAAATGTTAAATTGAATCCTATAGAAATAAAGATGGTAAAAGTACACATTCTGAAACAAAACCTCTTTTTCCCCTCCTGATGGCAACAATATAAACATGTAAAAACGTCAATCATTTTTTCAAGTTCCTTGTAAATTTTTGGACGTTTTGTTAATTTAAATTGGCATGTCAAATTGAATCCTTTGGAAATAAAGACAATAAAAGCATAGATACTGAAATTAAACTTCTTCACCTGCTGATGGCAACAGTGTACATGTATAAGCATCAAATATTTCATCGCCAAAATTCCACGCTCACACCTAATAAAAAAGTTTTGTTTTCTTAAGGAGAATTTTTATTTAACAATGAGTTTTTGATTTCCCAGGAGAAGAAAAGGTATTCATAAAGATAAAAAAAAAAATGCACGCTGCTTGCTTCTTTTGCAATATAAATGAGCTCCCGGTTGTTATTAAACAAGAATTATTAATGTAAAAATGCTATTCTCACTAGTAATACTGAGAAAAACATTATAAATCCGATTATCTTTAATAAATCCACGAAATCCAAAGCAATTTATAGAGATTAAAGTCATAAATTGACTCACACGTGCGCCTCATTATCTTCGATAAAATATGGACACCCATTTCCACGTTCCTTTCGGCACTCTATATTTTCTGAGGTACAATGAGAAAAATGCATAATTCAGTTGTTTTTGATGTTTTACAAGTGAAGGGTGACTGTTAAAGGAGACATTTCAAGGCCAATAGACCGTTTCGCTAAAATTCCTCATCGTTTTTGGAATAAAATTGTCATGAATTTGTTTCCGAAAGTGCATTAAATCATCTTTCTCATGGGTATTGTTTAATAGTTTAATCCATTTTTAATGTGTTGGATTTTTCCGCTTTCATATTTCTCATCAGAATTATTTCCTTAAATCTTTTATTATATGAAAAATGATTATTTCTGCAATTATATAAGATTTCTAAGATAAATTCTTTTCACTGTGTGATCGGTTTGCTGGATTTTAAATACATTAGCTCCTACTTAAGATAAATGGTTCTTACCTATTACTAGTAAATAAGTAACTATTGATGATTTATGACTTTACAATTATGAGGAAGTATCTTCTTATCATAGATATGTATAAATATCTATGATAAGAAGGTTGGTAAGGAAATATCTATAATAAATTAGGCTTAAGCTTACTTTTGGTGCACCCAAGGCGACATAAGAAAATCTGGCTCATTTTAGAAAATGAAAATTTTTTACATCAGAAAAACATTTGCTTACAAATTCACATGCATAATCAAACGTAATATAGTAAACTATAAATAAATTTGTTATAAATAAGTATAGTTTTTTAAAGATAGATTTTAACTTGTCTAACCATTGTCTAATTTTAACAATTTTACCATGTTTTAGCACATGTTTTCGAAACTACTGTTGACCTTTAAATATTTTCATGGTCTTGTTTTTAATTATGTATGCCTCTTGCGCAAAAAATCCCAAAATCCCATACCATACCTTAACTTGTCTAAAATAAACAATTATTATATTTTCTTTAAACTAGTATTTTCGATTTCACTATTAAATATCTGTTAAATGCAAAGAGCTTAGCTGATAAATTTCCTTTCCTATTTTTGCTCTGTGAAATAAATTTAATATAAACATACGATAGAATTTAATTTATCTTTTTCACGTTCTTTAAAATCGCATTTTTGATTTTACTATTAAATATCGATTAAATGCAAAGAGCTTAACTGAAACTTTTTCTTACCCCCCCCCCCCTTGATACTTAAAAAAATACTTACCAGCACTAAATATTTTAAAAATACGCAAAAATCTAAAAAATTAATGAAATAAAAATAAAAATTCTTGGCATGATTTTTTTTCAAGGATTGGGTTTCATTTTTCCTTGTCAATTCTCAGTTTTAAATTTTCAATTCTGAAGTGCAGCTAGATTCCTGCATATAAATGATACATTAAAAAAAACTACTACTAAAATTCATAATAAAACGCAACACATTTTCCCCCTTTCCTTCCTCTTTTTCTGAAATTTTAACGTCTTACTTAGTGAATTATATATCGTAAAATTTAATCGAAATTGTAATCGAATTTTAATTAATTCTTTGCATGAATTTGAAACCTTGAAACTTATGCTATACCACTACAGCTCTGTTGCTTAATTTTGAACAGTCATGAAAATCCTCCCCCTTCCATTAATTACAAACCAACACCCTCAATTTTAATGGAAGAAAAACGTAATTGAATGAAATTAGTATTAGCATCCTTAAGGTTAACGTGCAAGAGAAGGATTTTTTGTTTTTGCTGTTGGACAATCGTGAAACTACTTAAATTGATTAATTAATTATAATAGTTGTAAAAAAGGAAAAGTTATTTTTTATTTAATTCATAATTAAAATTAATAGTAAAGACATGTTCCTTCAATAGATAAAGGGTCATTAAAAACAAGACTTTTAAATCATGAGTTATATCTTAAATGGGATTTGAAAATTTTAAAAGCACCTTTATCAAGATTCATAAATTTTTTCAATAAAATGATAGAAAAAGGATCTTAATATAAAAGATTTCATTGAAATTTCCCAATAAGTATTTAAAATGAAATATTTGAATTATTTATTTACTGTCAATTAATCGCCGCTCCATTTATTTATTTATTTACCAATTTTGAGGCCAATCTAAAGTTGTTTTTTTTCAACGAAAAATGAGTTAAGTGATGTAATTATTATTACTTTTTAGTGAAATATAATGCATACTTAAAATAAGTTGATGGGATTAAAATGTGTGGAATAATAATTAAATTTAATATTATAGTATTAAGTTTGGTTTTAGTCTCGTGAAGCATAGAATTTGCTTTGGATTTTATAAAAATTTCTTGCAGGTAATCTGACAGGATTTTCGAACAATAATTGTTATTATAAAAACCATTGCGACACTCGTTATTGTTATTATAAAGAACCTCTGTGGTTTTGAATTATGTCCACAATTACCCATTTTCAATCTGTTAGAAATATGTGATTATGAAATTTGTAGAAATCTCAAAAAGTGTGAAATATGTCCTGCACAACAGTTCCTCAGTATGTCAATGGAATGACCGTACTTCAAGCCAGTTTCACTTCTATATCTGAGGTAAATGCCTTGTTAGAACACTCCTCAAGCATATTCTAAAAGTCTCAGGCCTCTCCAAGGGTATTTCAGTGAGAGCTTATCCACCTAATTCCCCCTCCCCCTTACAAATAGAGAATATTGAAAGCGTTGCATATCAACCATCCAGCCTATTCCATGCCAATTCTGGCATTATGAATGCATAGATTTACATGAGATGAAACGTTGCGATTGTTGAATAGAGTAGCTTCAAAAGCATTGAAAACATTCAATCCAGTATTACATGAAAATATCAGAGACATTTTAAGTCGAAACCGATCTCAACCCTCTAAAATTCTCAAAGGAAATTTTTTATATTAATTTGAGGTATGTTATTTTCGCTGTAAAAAATCTTTTATAATTCTTAAGTGATTACGTATTCTATATGAAATGAAAAATATTTTTATTCTGAACATTATTTATATATAAATTTTTTTGTTAAGATGTGCAATTAAATAAATGTCGGTTGCAATTATGTTCCCATGTATATTCTATTTACGTGTTATTTCATTGCAGTATTTCAATTTCGAATG
>JAPMOQ010037973.1:459812-484988 GCA_026543055.1 Argiope trifasciata | reverse complement strand
TGGTGTCGTTTCGGTTCCCACGGACCAGCTTCAAGGTCTGACCTTATCTTAATGGCAAGGAACTCAGTTTTCTAGTTAGGGACATGAATGGGAATTCCGACCGAGGATATAATTGATGTTAGACTGCTTTTCGTCTTCTTTTTCTGAAATTGTCAATTCACCAATGCGCCATGCTCATAGTATATGTGAGAGATGCTATTTATTAAGTGGAGCCATGTGTGTTTAATTTTTGGTTCGAAAGGAGTGATTAATGTCAGGTGTCGGTTTTTCACATGCATGGTCAAAGTTCGCGATTGGATTGCAGAGTGACGAAATGGTCCCTAACTTTATAGAGCCAATTAAATTAGACCATTGACTTTTCGTCAAATTTTTAATGGAATTGGGCGTATTAAATTTAATTATGCGTAGTAAATCAATGGATATAAATGGCAATCAATGTACCTTTTAATGCTTTGAAATAAATTACTTTTTTTATAAATTTCGAGATTTCAAACATACTGATTATACAGTTAAAAAAGGCTTAGAAAAGGATCTTGGTATTTAAACATTTAAATGATCCAGCAAGATGTTAATAATTGTGTTAATTTCAATTTCTTTTAATTTCTCATTAATTAGCACAAATTTGATGAGCATATTTCCTGCTACTGAACCGATATATGTATTTGCGGTGTATATTCAAATTCATGTATATTCAAATTCATATTCATGTATATTCAAATAAGTCTCCTTTAAAGTATCCTAACTAATCAATATTCGAATTTTAATAATATTTCTCTTGTAAAAAGTTCTATTTTATTTCATTTTCAAATGCTTCTTGACGTTTGATGAACTAACTGCTGTCTAAGTCCGTTCTATATATCACAACTATATTCACCAAATGTCAAAAACTTCATTCTGTGATTGAGAACTAGTCTTACATTATTATAAAAACTACTATTAAAGTACATTGAACTAATTGCTCTCTAAGTCCGATCTATTTATCACAACAATTATACTCACTAAATGTTTAAAACTGTAGTCTTGGATAAATGATTGAGAACTAGTCTTATGGTGGCGTTGTTACAAAAACTACTAAACTATTATCTCATAAAATACAATGAACTATGTTGCTCTCTAAATCCATTAAAAATGAATAGAGGAAATATAACAATTTCAAAATCCAATCTTCCGGAACATTGCCATTATTTTCCATATCGACAAACCGCGTTTACTCACTTTTCAAGCGATCATGTCATTCATGTTTGGTGTTTGTACGTTATTAGCTGATTTATAAATGGTGCCATTTGATATCATTATTTATTAAATCTGTATTTATATTATAGAAATAAATATGTTTTAACATTATTTGATAAATTATTGCACTGATTGGCAATGGTCAAATAAATGTAACCATTCGGCTGACGAGCCTAGCAGGATTACATTTACGGTCCAGTACTTTTTTAAGAGCATTCCGAGAAAACTTAGTAATATTGATATTTTTTTTTTTTTTTTGCGCTTTTTCTCCTTTTTATGAAGATAGTATATTTTTTTAAATTCCTGTTTGTTTCGTGATTTATCTGTATTGTTACAAAAATACTCAAAATAATTGTTGACATTTCAATTGTATAGCCATGCCAACAGTGGAAACCAGTTTTAAATAAACCACAGCAAATGGTGAAAGTGATTGAACCTTTTTACCAAGAATAACCACACGCACAAAAAAAAAAAAAAAAAAAAAAAAAGGAAATTCGTGTGAGGCCGATTTAAACGATGCAGCCCAATGACAAAACCCAACAATCGATTTATGAATCACGGCTAACTCATTTCTGCGCTGATTTTTTTTTCTTCCTTTGTTAATCTTTGTGAACACATCGTGACTCCACATTGTAACTCTCATATTATTACATTATGGCCGAATGGTTTACAGCAGGGTTGCCGAATTGGCATTTTTAAGGCTAAAGGTATCTTATGAGTCTCTTTAAAAAAAATTCATCGAATCTGAAGATTTTTTAAATGCCGATTTCAATTTATTTTTGGTTTTTATTTTTATTCATTACTTTTTAAATGTCTAATAATTACAGTTCCAATATTTTCATATTCCAACCACCTGTTTAGGGTAATTATGGATATTCTGCTGGATTATCTCTACCATATCGCTAACTGTGATGATTTGGGTCGTTTCTGCTGATTATATTAAATGCAGTTAATTAATTTTTTTCTGCCATGCCTTCCTTTCAAAGAATGAAATTCTTACATATATAAAAGAATTTTTGCTTGGTACCTAATACGCTGCCGAACCATTCGTCGGATTACAGTGAAACATAGTCCACTTATTGACTGCACTTGCGCGAAGGTTATAGGCATAGTACAGTTATCATATCTAATATATAAGAATGAATTTTTATTCGCATTTTATGTGCTGCCGTGCTGTTCATCCGATTTCGATAAAACTTTGCCAACTTATTGCTTTGACCCTAGGAAATCCATGTTTTTCGCTCGGCCAAGTTGTATGTTGAATTCTCTCACAAGTCGGACAGCCAAGAAATGTATTTGTTTTTGCTGCAGACGAAAAGAGACACACACAAAATCGTCTACCTTGAGTTAGTTTTTGAAAAATAAAGCAAAAAATTTGAATAACTATTATTTATATTTCTACTTTATGTATCATTTAATTTCATTGAACGTATTCATTATCGACAAGAAAATAAATATTATTTCAATCATTCCTATTTAAGCAAGGCATCTACTTATAACAAACTTATTACTTTGATCCTTGGAAATCCATGTTTTTCACAAGGCCAGTTGTATATTGGATGCTCACTAGTCGGACAGCCAAAAAATGTATTTGTTTTTGCTAAAAATAAAAAGACAAAAAAAAAACAAAAAAAAAAAAACCGTCTACCTTGAAAAATAAAGCCAAAAAATTAGAATAAATATTATTCATATTTCTACTTTATACATCATTCAGTTTCATTGAACGTATTTATTACCGACAAGAAAATAAATATCATTATTTCTATCATTCCTATTTAAACAAGACAGCTATTTGAAATTTAAACGATATTTCTAAAATAATTTTTCTGAGGCAGCAACGCGCCAGATATCAGCTAATTAAATTAATAAAGAAATATCTGCCATGAGACCTGAAGGTTGAAAATCAAATGATCAAGCGAGATATTGACTTGCGATACATGAAATAAATTGATTTAATACTAATTCTGGCACATTTTAATAAAATGGATAAAAATCAAAATGATTTTTTTATGAGATAATTTTTTTCTGGCAAATAATGTGTATTTTTCACCTTATTTCTGTCATTCCATCATACACATACATCACATTATTGAGCAATAGTGTAGCTTGTATTAGGCAAAGTTGGTATGATTCCTGTGAGGTGATGCGAATTTAACATCTTTGCATGTATTTATGCTTATAAAAAAAATTAATGAGCACAAGTAATAGATGCGTCCGGTCATTATTTATTCTCAATGAATGGCTATTATAGAGATTCGTTTTTTAGAAAAAATGTTTGATTATTTGGCGATAAATCACTGCTTCTATTGAATGATCGAAGTCTTGTACGTTTTTTGGCCCTATTTTTAAATACATTTGGCATTTTTTTTACCATTCTGATGTGGCAGCCCTGATTTGCAGCCGGAACATTCCGTCACGCCGTGACGGAAGTAAGCGATACAGTTTTATTCTTTTTCCTCCGCCCTTCTATTCCATTTCATTGTCTGTTAATGGCTTAAGTTGTTAAGGATAGTTATCGGGCGACTATTATGCATGCAGGTGTCATTTGCGGCATTGTGAACACGCACGAAAACTGTCTTTCGGCGTGAGGAGAAAGGGTTTTAGGATTTATAATCTTTGCTCTTTCGACGCCAGCTAAATCGAGTTAACAAACCCGATTTTTGTTCTTGTAGTGCTCGCTTCATCTTTTGTTCTTTATTTAACTTTTTTTTAATGCTTGTTAATGGTTTTTGAATTTTCCGTGTAAGTGCTGTGTTTACTGAATGATTTTTCTTTAGATATGTGCATCCTAAGTAAAGGATCTGCTGTTTATGCTGCCTTGAGGCATATATAATGTTTTTCAAGCCTCGTTCCGACGACCTGTCGCTTTATGAATTTGGTTATAAATCTGCCAACTGATCTATTATTGCACCACCCCCGTCTGTTGTCGGTGTTCGGGAGCTTCCAGCAAATTGTCGGTGAAATGAACACACATCAAAGAACACCAGTAAACCACAACAGAGAGGAAAGATTGCAAAATGCGCCAGCCTCAAGGTGGGCACAGGTTGTCAGAACAGGGCTTTAAGATGATTGCATGATGTAGAAGTTTGAATTGTGAGAGGCTGTTTCAAACATTGTCTTCGTTAAGTTAATACTTTTCAGAGTTATGTAGTTCCCTACAATATGGAACTTTCGTATTGCTATACTATAGAAATCCATTCTGATCAGTCAAAAGATTTTTTATCCAAATTTCTTCACTGTGATAGTCTCTTTTAAGTAGTTCAGCTCAACATACAATTTTCGTATTGCTGTACAAGAGGAATCCAATCTGATCAGTCATAAACTTTTTTATATACATATTTTTTTCATTAATGATCGTTCTTGGGCTTGAAATCATGCCTTATTTTTCAACCTAACGAACGTTTTTAGGGCTGCATACTCGCAGCTAAACCTAAATAATTTGAAAAGCTTGTATTTTCGTTTTAAATCTTATTTGATTATTTTCTCATGTTGAGTGCTAAATGATCAGTACAAAAACAGAAATTTAATAAAAAAAAATTAAGTGAAGAAAAGAGGGAAATCAACAAGTAGAAAAAGTACAGAATGGAAACTGTATATTTAACAATACAAGAAGGCATCGAAATTCGCTTGATGCGTATAACTTCATCGGAAAGGGAAAAGTGACATTTTCTCTTATTAACCTTATCGGTGAGTGAGCTGAAAATTTTGTAACTCCGATTTGGAGCCTTCCAGTAAAAGATATTTTCACTTCACTTCACTCCCTTCTCCACATGATTAGATTTCGCCCTTTTAATTTTCTTTCATTTTTATTATTTTTTTATTTCTCAAGCTTTGGTTTAGGTTTTGTCTCGATACAAAAACACCCGGCTTATATATACATTTGTTCTGTTTAATTAGAAACTACTTATCAATAAGATCTGCCTCAAATATGTTGAAAAACAATTCAGATTATTGCCATTAAAAATAGATTATTTAACTTTAAAAATTGCTTATTTAAAATTGAATTTAAATCGTATTCTCTTGAGAATTTGCCTCTTGGTCTCAAATTGCACTAAAAACGTTGTACTACATAATCGCATTTTTTTTTTTCCAAGTTATATCCAAATTTACTACATAATCAAATACCTTGATGGTAAAATTGAGGGTTCTTCTTGGTCTCATATTTCCCTGGCCTTTCCCATACTTCCCTGGTCCCCCCCCCCTGGCTTAGGCAACAGCAAGAGAGATGGAACAATAAATCGTGGTTCTATTTTCCAATTAAGTTATATGATTAAATTCAAATTTCTAAGTTTTTTAATTAACTTCGTTTAGCGCTATTTGAGAATCTGATTGAGCCTTGATTTATCACAGAATTCCATTCTGTTTATGGTTAGAAAAAGGAATTCCTTCTCTAGGTTGAAGTATTTCGAATCTACATTATTACTGTGCTTATTGAACCTATTTTGATTATTTTTCTCATTATGTTGTCACTAGTGTAAGAAAATTTATTTTCTGTATTTTTAAAAACTACTGGATATTCTGAGAGTTTTTCGGTATTTCATTGAATTTGTAATTTTATTTGTCCTTTAATTATAATTATGGGGTTAAATAATACTTTTACAATTATTAATCATTTTTATTTATTAGATAAAAATCATAATTTCATTTATATCATTTTAAAATCTGAAATTGCGAATCTTTTATTGAAAATGACAACTCTTAGTTTAATCTTGAGATTAAGAAAAATTGTCTTTTACATTCATAATTCTGATTTTTTTTTTGCAAAAAATCAGTTTTATTAAATTATAAATTTAAATTAAAAATTGATTAAATTTTATTCTTAAAAAGTTAATTACTCAGATATCATATTGCAGCGGTTTACATAACTCTACTGCCTTCTTTTTTTATACAAAAGATGGTGTTACCTTATTAATATCAAGGTATATTTCCCATGATCCTTCTTGGAGGTCATTATTAGATTGTATTTTAGTGAGTGTCGTGTATTTTTGTGTTTGTTTTGTCTTGTGAAATGTGTATCTTAGAAGCTATTGAAGCTTAGGAGCTATTGAAACTCGTTTCTTCGTACTGAACTCACAAATGAAGTTGTTCACATACTCTCGTACTGAAACCTCACAAATGAAGTCATAAAGAGTCACGTCCCTCTGCAGTCCATGTTTTTTAAAAGAAAACTATGTGTTTTGAAATCTTCTGTCCTAAAAGAAATACAATTAAACTGAAAGAAAAGTGGTTTTCTTCTCTTTTTTTCCCCCTTCAGCGTGATTGTTTTGTTCATGCTTGAAATATTTTTTATCAACATAAGTATTTAAAAAGAAAGTTTTATTTATACGTATTTCGGACACTTAAAAATGCATCGATCTAAGTAATAGGTTATTTATGTATATTTTTTTTCTCCTTTTTTACAGGAGTCTTCACGAGGTCAACAACTTCTAGATGTAGTGTTTAAACATCTGAATTTGATGGAAACAGCTTATTTTGGCCTCCGATTTATAGATGCAACTGGACAAAGGGTAACTTATAGTTTTATTTTTTTAGGAAGGAAATAAATACTTTTGAGATTATGTTGTAACGCGATGTTTTATAAATGAAATAGGGGAATCGAAAATGTTTTCCTAGGCCCTCTAGCGGCCATGACTTGGGAGCAAAGCGTAAAACATGATGTAGTCCCCGCGTATTATTTTAATTCATATATGTTGAATGTTATTATCCTAAATATTTGTGTCCCCGTTCAAATCATGTCCTTTAATGTCATTAAATATATATTAACTTAATAGGCATGATTTATTGATTTTAATAGTCCACCCTGACAGAATTAAAATTTTGGCGCCTTTTCGGTCACAATAGGAATTAAATTTAAAAACTGTTAAAATAATCTGTAATTTTAATCAATATTAATTGATATATTTCAGCGAATAAACCTACAGTTCTATCGCATATAAATTATGAGAAATACTAAATTATGATTGCTCTTAAATATTTCCTTTAAAAAAGAGATAACAAACTTCATGTGATATTTTTGTTATCAAAATGAAAATTTACAAAACTCGGATAATTTTTATAATTGGTTTTTGTCTCATTAATTTTGATTTTTATTATATGAATAAGCGATATTTGTTAGGCGACTTTCATAGTTTATATTATTATTGAGTAAGAGGGTAGGAAGGAAAAAAATAGTAATATTTTAAAAATTAACTTAAAATGAATTAATTTCTAAAGTTTTATCCTAATTTAGCCCATTATAAAGTCATTCTAAAATATTCTCTTATTTCCTGATCCGATTCCACTTTGTCGACTTAATTGATTCAAGAGAAACTTTGCAAAATGCTGAATCGGCTAAAAGGCAAGCTTTTCCCACGCTGTGAGTGAATTGACAAAAGGTGCTGACCTAAACGAATACTTTAAAAAAAGATCCCTGTTTCCCTTGTCTCTTTTGACATGTGCGTTCAGTAATCCCCACGAGAATCTTTATAGTAAATTGGCACTGTAAACAATATTTTCCCTATCAAAATATGGTATACAATACGAGGGAAAATTAATTTCTGCCCTTTTCTACCGTGTCTGTTTGTCCACGTTGCTTGTATCTATATATATAATCTTGTTCAAATTTTCAATCGTTAATAAAAATTTTTTTATTCATTCACCCAAGTTCAAATATATATTTTAAAAATTTGTAGTGGATGACACTTGATGTTGATACAGTTTTTTTTTTTTCAAATATCAATTCATTCATTAAATTAAATTAATTTTTAATGCCTTAAATAGAGTTTTAACAGTTTATAATGAAAATTGAAATCGACAGGCAGTAGCTCAATAAAATGCAAGGATTTCAGTATTTTTCCCTTGAAAACGAAGAATGTTAGTTTACTGCTTGCGATGAGAAATTATAGCTTTACATTAGCTTTACAAATTAGAAATAGGGAAAAAATGAAAGAAAGAAAATGGTAACAAACAAAAATAATAATGCAGCACCATATATAGCAAGAAAAATGGAAAGTTACAAGGAAATTCTCTCCCTATTTCGCCGTTTAATATTGTTATTATGGATATACATTCTCATATTAATTGTAATTATTGAATAAAAAGTAACTAAAATAAAAAACTTCTCTGTTGACTTAAGTAGGAATTGACTTTAATTCTTTTTTATATTACTTGTGTCTAATTCATTAAAATAAATTAATTAGAATATTATTTTATGAAATAAAAATCAAATGAATTACATAATGCTGCTCATCCCTTTTTTCTTCTTATCAATGTTCAACTTTCATTTACTCAGATTTCTCACGAGTAAACGAAATAAAGAAAAGGAAGGAAAAAAAAAATGTGTCGAATACTTGGCTATACTCGTAAAAATGGCACTTTATTACTTACACGTGAAGTCTTCGCCCCACATAGAGATTTTATCTACACATTTGAAAACGCAGACGAGAAGGCGAATTTATTTATTCTGCTGTCGTTTCCCATTAACTATATATAAAAAAAGTAGTACAGTGCAAAGCGCATTAGTTTATGTGTTATTCCAAAAATTAAAACTCTAATAAAATGCAAAATTGGTACTATGTTTTAAGTCGAGATAAAATGGGAGACAGGTTATGGAACCCTTTTCATGTTAGTAATGTCTGCAATTATTTTGAAAAAAACTTTCGAGATCAGATTGTCTAAATTTTTATTTAAGTCTGGTGCGTTTATTTTTTTCATGTTAGCAACATAACTATTTTTAAAAACGAACAAATTATCCGCCGTGCTTCATCTTATCATCTAAATAGATTTTTATTGAAGAAGGCCTTTTATATCTTTTCTGGTCTACAGATAATTTTGCAATAAAATTAAAATCGTAGAATTTTTCAATATTTTTAGCTACACTTATTTATATCTATACTTATAATAAAGCTCAATGTGTGTGTTGGCGCTCTTCAGGCCAGACCTTTGAACCTACAGCTGCCATATTTGGTACATGTATACCTGGGAGGCCGGGAATGTGCACTTTGGAGCCGTTTTTTTTTTTTTTTTGAATTTTTAATTAGAATTTAAATTAAAAATTAAGCGAAATTTCGACGTTTTTTTGGCCATAACTTCCGAAAATGTTATCGCACTAACATAATTTTTGCATCAATTTAAAGATTAAAAAATTAAAAAATTGTTAAAAATAGAAGTTTATGTTAGAATACTGATAACATTAGAAAGTTAAAGAAATTTTAATCATATTTTTCAGCAATATATTTCGGACAAAACAATAAAATTTAATCTGCACGAGCACGTCTAAGGGGGAAAAGATTAGGTTTTATCAGCGTGTTGCCATCATATAGAGGGAAGTTCTAATTCTAATAAAAAAAAAAAAACAATAATTATTATTGCATATTAAATCTAAAAAAAATGTAACTTTCAGCACGTGACTTGGGAAAATAAAATAAATATAAAATGTGATAGTTTCTAAAAAAATAAATGCAAAGCAAAGGTTTTCTATAATCGTTTACAATATCTAAATCATTAATTCAATGAATCTTCTTTATTTACGGTAAACCTGATTGTATTTATGCAGGATATGCATTTAAATTCCAACCCAATGGCCAATTTGTAAAATATTAGTAATAGGCATTAGGCATACATATTATTTAGTACTGTTAGCTTGGTCTAAATGAAGTAGATAATTTATGTAGCTTGAGTCAAACAATGCATTGATGAATAATGAGTTTTAGATTCCTTCATACTTTGCTCAGTGAGCCATATTTTACAAAACAATTTAATTAATATTAATAAAAATTGCTACATCAATCAATCTTCTTAATCATTAAAACTGACTGATTTATAAAAATAAAAGAATATTATTATAAAAACGTGCTCCTTTAGATGTTTTTGTCCACCATCTTAAAGAAGATGTCAATTTTAGGCCGATCAATGTCCGAAATTAATCCAAGGCTGATAATCAAATGAATAGGCGTTGTGTATCTGAATGAATGCGCGCGCGTGTGTGAATGTGTTAGGACACTACACACCAGACCATATGATCTAGAGCTACCGCACTTTGTATTTACATATTTACTTTGGAGGATGAAAACGTATACTTTAACATGAATTTTTTTAAAACTTTATTTAAAAAGTGAGCTAACATTTGGAATTTTTCTGTGATAATTTCTGAAAATATTACAGCACAAAAATGTTTTTTAAATCCTCTAAAAAGGATTTTTTCCCATCGATAACAATGTTTTAACCTATAAATTAAGTTTCTATTTTTAATGAATATTTAAAAAAATACTGTAACTATTTTCCAACAATAAGTTTCTCACAAAATGAAAGGAGAATTTAACCTGCAAGAGCACGTTAAGAGTGTACCAGTACTTTGCCGTCACTTTGGCAAAAACTCAAATAGAATGATTAAATTAACTCTTATTGCAAACTAACCCGAGGAAAATGTGATGCTCAGCACGTGTTGAAGTGGTAGCTTAATGTTATGAGATAAATATTAGATGCAATATTTTCCACATAATTCCATAACAGCTTACTGCAGATCAGAGATATATATAGTACAATGAACAAATAATCGTAAGGCTTCTATAATAACACGAGTTACGTGTCTATCTGAGTTTGAAGTTTGAATATATTTGGCTGATAAGTTATAAAGGGACCCTTGGTACGTAAGTATTTAATTGAAAATTTTAGAATGCATGACTCAAGGTGAGCCAGCTGGTCGCCAAAGACGGCTAGTATTTAATATTTTTAGTTTGATTAAATAATAAAATTTGTCCAGTTACAACTTAAGTATGATTTTCTGTGTTTCTGCCATAGAAAAATAGGCGACTGAATAATTTATGAATGATTTGGATGGCCTTATTTGGCGCTCTTTTTCTTTTGAAATTTATACCTAAGAATGCAACTGTTAATAAGTTTTTTTTTTCTTTTCTTTTTTTAAAAAATCCTGTCAAAGCTTTCATAAATAGGAATGAATTGACTTAAAATTTCAATATTATTGACAAAACGTTTTGTGTAAAATCTTTGAAAATTTTATTTGCTTTTCATGATCTGGGATGCTTATTTCATCGCTTTCGTGTTTCACCTTTAAAATAATTATTGAAAAAAAAATGTAAATTGTTTCTTGAAATTAAAATCTTACCATCCTACTTATCGGAAGGAGAAAAAAAAATCACTTTAAAGTAAATTGTTGAATTCGGAAAAATAAAATGAAATTAAAGCATCTTTATGTCAAAAAAGCACCGAGGAAAGTGGCATTATTCGAAAATTTCTCGCCTTTCAACTACATTATTTTTTTAACTTTATGATAAAAGGTTTAATAAATAAGATTTGTTATACAGGTAACAAAATGAATAAAAAAGGGAGAAATATTTTGGTAAAAGCACTATAACGTACAATCATAAAATTGTTTTTCTCTGACGCTTTGTTACTCTTTTATACCATTTCCCCATGTTTTCAAATTTCATTGTACATTCTTTGAAAAATTAATATTAGATGCTACCTAGATCCTTTCAATCGTCTTTATTTAATTTAAATAATTATTTATCCTTAACAATGGTTCCAGACATGTAACATTATTCATGTACTTATTTTCAAAAATTCCAAAACGTTTCTGAATAGGGAATACTCGTATACATTCATATAATGATAAATTTCATAGAATTCAAACTTAAATTGCATTGAATTTTGATTATTTCAACGAAGATAAGATTCATAAAAAATTAGGGAAAATGGATATATATATATATATATATATATATATATATAAGATTTATAAGCCAGATAACATCCTCAAGATTGAGTGATCACTTAATCTTGTGATCATGTTATTTGGCTACAAACCATAAGATCGTGAGTTCGATCCTAGCTATCGCCAATAACAATGTATATAAATATCGATACAACGTGGCTATGCCTTACTGTATCTGAAGTACAGAAAAATGTCTAAATTACAAGAATTTTATTAAATTCATATTTTTGTTGTGTACTGTTATAGTGATGTTATCCTAAAAAAATATTCTTTTTATCAAAAGTGATTCAACAATAAAAAGTTTGCCATTAATACGGTAGCATGAAAAAATGTTATTTTTTTCCCCATTTTGTTGGGTGATTTTTTTTGTATATACCATTACATAAGCCTTTCGGTGACATACGTACCTGTCTTCGGTACAGATAGCCCACGTAATTTCCGCTTTACACGAAATTCGCGGAGTCTTCCGAAACCTTGTTCCATTATCAGTGTGACAACACATTCTTCCTTCCCATTCTTGTCCATCATAAATCGTGTGACGGCCGTTGGGAAATGGTACCTTTGAGACAACACGCTGAGAGTCAGACGTCAAGCTATATCGTTTTCAGACGCCCACCAGAAACCGATTGACACCAGGGCTGCCAGAAGAGTGGCGAAATAAGGTGCTGAACATCTTTAAAAAGGAGGCCAAGTTTCATTTAATGGAAGGTTTATTAAACTATTTTTCTGTAGGGAATAATATCTGAAATTGATATTATTTTTTCATCTCTTGAAACAAGTAGCGAAGGGAAATGCAATATCAGTAAATAATAAATTGAAATAATTCATTTAAATATTAAGGTAATTTTAAGGAGAGAAAGAGATTAAGATAATTTTTGTGATGTTTGTTAAGATAATTTTTGTGATGTTTGTTAAGATAATTTTTGTGATGTTTTTTAAGATAATTTTTGTGTTGTTTGTTAAGATAATTTTTGTGTTGTTTATTAAGATAATTTTTGTGTTGTTTATTAAGATAATTTTTGTGTTGTTTGTTAAGATAATTTTTGTGTTGTTTATTAAGATAATTTTTGTGTTGTTTATTAAGATAATTTTTATAACTTTTTTAAAAAAAATTATTGATTATTTTTTCTTTAATTTGATTTTTTTAAAGCACTGGGGAGAAATATATATATATATTTATTAGTTGCTAATCAGGGCCACTTAGAGACGTTCGGGGTTTCTTAGTTGAAAAATTTAATTTTCAATTAAATTAGAGCAAATTTTTTTCTTTAAATGAGCATCAATAAAATGGCTTATGTGCAATGAAATTCATGGTTATTTCCACGCATGGTATAACTTTTTAAAATAGTTATATAAAATGAATTTGATTTAAAGCATTTTTATGGAACGCCTATAATAGTTATGTGAAATAGTTTCTTTTCGAAAGCCACAGTCTTACTAAATTATTTTATTCCCAAACGTTAACATTCTTTCACGTTTATGAAGAGAGAGGTGGATATTATTTTACATAATACGTTTTTATCTAAAATTGCATTTTAATTTTATATTTAAAAAGTTCAAAAACCATCATTACTCATCATTAAGTAGATGATTGATTGCGGATAAATCATGTGTGGGACTTTCCGGCAACAAGAGAAGCAAACCCCATAATAAACTTCTTAATAAAATGATTTATAGACATTAATAAGAATCGTGAAAACTGTAATGTTGTGACTAAAATAGATATAAGACGGAATATTTAATTACTTGGCAAAATTTGCGTTGTATGAGAATTCAGAAGAATATAAAATACTTCCCATATTTTTTCTTATAAATTCTGAAAGGAAATTTTCTTAAAAATGAAATATGTTTAAAAGGAATATTTTTGGACTGGTAAATATAAAGTCCTATTCACTTTAGATTGGTCTTAAGATTTAAGTCATATCGAAAGTGGGCATGTTTCATTTCTGTACTAAACTAGTAGTATTTTTTAAAAACAAAACAAAAAGTAGCAGAAGAAAACATTTAAGATGAGGCCACTATAAACAAAACTATAACTATAAACAAAGCCTACTATAAACAAAACTGAATTTAGGACCAAATAATAGGTTCTATGGCTTTTTTAAAAAATGCCATTTTCTTATGTTTGGCCTTAGGAAGGCCAATATGGCAACCCTGATTGAAACAGCTGGCATGGTATTCCATGCTTTTTTTTTTTTTTTCATTTCTCTGACATCTTTTTTTATTACCATTTTGTCTGAAATCCTACCATACCCAACGCCTTCCTATTTTGCGTGAATCATCTGTCAAGTAGGTCAAAAAGCAATTATTACTCTAATATTTGACAAATATTCATTTATGTTAATTGGGAATATTTTGATTATAAAATTGATTATTACCATTCGACCACTGTTTTTTTTAAAAACTGAGATCTTCTATATTCATTGGTAGTCAAATGTGGGGAGGCACAAGGACATGTGTCAATTTCTGTCTTTCTCTACAAATGGAAAAATTAATAATGTTTCTTATTCAGTAATACATTCAATAGAAACTAACATATAAATTTGTATATTTCTTTATTTAAAAAAAAGTCAGAAACTCTACATTTGTCACCTTGTAAATGTGACGGAAAAATGTAGATGAAAAAAGATTTTTTTCTTTAATTTTTTTGAAATGTGATTTTTAAATTTTATCTGAAAAGTCTAAAGTCTAAAGATCTCTGATGTTCAATGCACATGATGCATTGATTAATATTCTGTTGGTTGTTTTAAAGTTATTTAAAATACTTTTTTAATATTTAACATAATTAAAATATTTTACCAACATTTTGCCTTTCTGAAAACATTACTCAAAATTTTATTGTTATATATAATTTTTTTTCTTTTTTCACTCATTTTGTTTTAAATACTTTTTTACAGCATTGGCTGGATCCGAATAAGAACATTGTAAAACAGATGAAAGGTAAGTTAAAGAAAAGTTTTCTTTTTATTTTATGGTTTCCATTATGACACATATTGAGGCCTGAGTATCGAATTATCGGGCTCTGATCAGAAAACTACGGTTTTCTGATCATATTTCTTTGAACATCCGTCGTTATATGCAGCCTAGTGGTATACCGTCAACTGAACATTTACATTTGTTATCGCGAAGAAATAATCGAATAATAGCTAGCACAAGCATTATAGAACGGAGGCATACTCAGTTTTTTACTGATAATTATATCAATAATTTATATAGCATTGTTTGTTATAATAAAATCTGTCTGTGTTACTATTGCCTTTTTATATATAAAATCACGGGGAGAAAATCGGGCGGTGAGGTTACAATGTGAGTGTCTTTGTAGAAGGAGAAAATTTTTCTAAAGACTGATCGTTAACTCAGTACTGATTTCCTGCTGCTGCATATATGCAGTAACGAAGCAAAGAAAATGCTATTGGAAAATGCAGTGCTAGAAATAGTATAAGAGAGATTTATATCATTGTACCTGTGCATCGAAATTTTTTGCGAATGTAAAAATTATGAAAATAAATAAAAGATTAATAAATGGTGAATAAAAACAAATTTAAAATACTATATATAAAAATTTTTACGCAGAGTAGAAAATGATCTGAAAACTTATTAAAAAATAACTTTTCTTCTAAACAAATACGAAATTGATATTTTTAAATATATATGTATCGTAATTTTAAATTTGAAAGAATTTTTAAATTTTTTAAAATTAGAATTGTATAAACTTTTAAGAACAAGAATAAGAACTATAGCTTATAACTAAGAAATTGTGAAATTTTATTTTGCGATTCATTTTTTTAATTAATTTGAAGTTTTAAAAATTAATTCACTTATATCTTTGTTAAAATTTATTTACATTTTTTCTAATTATTCTTTTATTAATTAGTAGTAAATTAATTTAAAAGAAAAAAAATATATTATGGGAATTTCATCATTATTCAGTGTGGTATAATTTACAGTATCTATATTGCTATAATACTCGAATCTCTTTCTTACAAAGTGGATTATCTCTTTACTAAACCTAAAAGGCTTTTCTATTCGGTTTTCCCTGTTCTCAAATTCGATGATATATTCTACTTTGGGAATAAATTGTCATTTCATTTCAAATAGTCCATTAAACTTGAGAAATGTTTGTATATTATTTCCTTTATCTTTCATATGAGTGAATAAATTTTAATTTATACTTTTACAAATATGATATTTTGATGAATATTCGGCAAGCAAAGAATTCAGATAAGAAGTTAAACTTCGAGTTCCGTCTGTTATATTTCTAGTTCAACACCTAGCCCTGAGACAACCTACGTTACTTTTATCAAATTAAATCTAACTAGATATGAATAAAGGCAATTAAAAACATACGATTTTAAATTTAATGCAACATTTTAATTTAATAGTAAATGCAAATTTGTTGAAACAAGAATCAAAAATCAAACATTTTATTTACCAGTCATTTCCACCTTGAAATAAAAGAAAAATGGTCCCTTGCTGCCTTTTATAAAAGGATATTTGTCATCCAAAATTTGCATCTTTTCAACCATCAAAAAACAGACTCAAAGAAATGAGCTCCGAGCAATGATGATAGTCTGTAAGTCAAAGAGGCTAGGGCCTCTCGGTACCAGAAATCTCATCTACTAAAAAAATCACCTGTTGTGAAGCTCCCCGGTTTGCTTTTTCTGATGAGTTTTCACATTTTATTCATCGTATAAAGGGTTTTTCTGATGAGTTTTTGCGTTTTGCTATTTTTCAACTTTTATAGAAGGGAAGGGAACAAATATCTTGCAGAGAATCCGTGTAGTATACCAGTAAATCTTTTTCACGTTTTACTAAGTAATCGCTGAAGAATTTGAGATGAAAACTTTCAAATTTTAGAAAAAAATTATGTGTTGTATATTACGTTTTGTATAACATATTCACGTTATTCACGTATTATCAGGTTTACAGCTCTTATTGCTTTGCTTCTACTTGTTATGTTAAAATCTTGCTAAGATTTTAATATAAATACTTTAATACAATTACATTAATATAAATATTTTAATTCCACTAAAAATAATTATTGGAATAAATTAAAAAAAATATTGTTTATAATTTGGCGAAAAATTCAGTCAGAATATGTAGTTATGCAATATTTTGAAATGCTGGGTGCTTGCTAATATTTTAATATAAATATCTTAATTAAATTAAATTAACATAAATACTTTAATTCCAATAAAATAATTATTGCAATAAATTAAAAAAAATATTGTTTATAATTTGGCGAAAAATTCTCTCAGAATGCGTGGTAATGCAATATTTAGAAATGCTGGGTTATTCAAAAACATTCATTCATTGCATATACTTTACATTATTAACACAATAATTATTGTATGATATATCCATGATATTGTTCGATATTCTAAATGTCGGGTAATATCGTGGAGATATCGCAATAATACCGTTATTGGACATTTTGCAGTGATAAGATAAATCTTCTTTTGAATCACAATAAAAAGCAAAGATTTCAGCTTTATACAGAGGGTTGCTTAGGCTTTTGTTTATTTACGTAGTCATTCCCTGTGTGACTTCTCTTGGTCTCATGGGCAACAATTATGTTGTAGTAAATTTCATGTCAGACATTGTGAAGCATACATGCAGACAGTGATGCACATTGAACCATGCGTGTACTCACCATATGGTTATTTTAATATTCCGTTTTCATTCCATACGTGTATGTTCTAGACTTCATATGTGTATGTTGGAGTGCAAGAAACGAAAGAAAAATTAATACATGCCTAGATAATACTTAATATATTAGGTAATAGATTATTGCTGCGATGTTGACTGTTTGACCAAAAAACGCTACATAAGGTTGTTATTCCATCTACAAATCAAATTCAAATTCCTATTATACCGAGTTAGATTTTTTAATTCTATAATTATTTGTTTATATGTAAGTTATAGATATTTTTGACAGACTCGGTTGTTTTAAATATTTAGAAATGTGTGTGTTTATATATTTATTACACACCACACAGTTGTTATCGTGCTGACAGTCTGGAATAGGGGTATCGCGTCTTCCCCGTGATCTGGGCGTCCTGGGTTCGAGTCCTGGTTCGGGCATGGTTTTTCTTAATCTGTTCTATTTATGAAATGTGTGAATGTGCTATAAAAAGGGATTGGGCAATCAAATGTAATGCGTGATAACTAAGACCTACTCTTGGCTCTAGTTGGCGCTACTAAAACAAAAAACGCATTGTGGAAAGTGCCATTAGAAACAACCACAACAGCAGGTTGTAGTTGTAAAAACGAAGAAGAGAAGTTGTAATAGAAATCAGCACTGATGTATTAAAAAGACGAATCTCCGTTTTTTCCCCCCCAATATGTTATAAATTGCTAAAAGTACATATTTTTGTAAAATTTAAACTGGTTATGAATAATTGTTAAAAAAAAATAAGCTCATTTTATTTTCGTCATCATTTGAAGAAAACGATTTTTTTCAGCACTTTTAGCTGTATTTTTATGATGTAAACATTAAAGTAATTTTGCTGAATTATTTAAAATCAGGCCCGTTTAAATAAACGACCTAAACTTCTGATGCTCTCTAGAAGTTGCCCCTCTACAAATCACAAATAACTTAAAAAGGGAAAGAATAAAAAGTGCGTGTATGTTTCTTTTCTTTTTTTTTTTTTTTTCGTAACTGTTTTTGATTCAACTAGTTTGGATATTTTCTAGAGTAATGAGATCCGTGCTGTACTGAAAGAAAAATTCAGTTCGGAAAATTGCACAAAAGAGAGTATACTTTTAAATTTTTAAAGAAAAATACTGTTTACAAAGGTAAGGATCCGTAATGGTAATAACCCCCCTTTCCTTTTTTTCATGCCTTTTTTTTTATTTTTCTGCCGCGCCGTTTTTCGTTTTCTACATGTAAGTTATTGACCTCAGCAAGGCTGCTAGAGATCCATCCTCGTTTGGTATTGGATAATGACTTCAGGAAAACTTAATGTCCAACTACAGATGGAAAGAAGGGTTGGGGGAGGTATCAATTTTTTTTTCTTCGCTCCTTTGTTGTTTATACATAAGAATTTTAAAGGTTGTTGTGCCAAAGTCGCATCCAATGAGCTAACAACTCCAAGTGAAGATGTAAAAAAGTTAATGTCATTATAATAGGTCTCTATTAAAGTCATTATATGTATGTAATTTTTCAAGAACATTTTAAATCATAACATTTTTCATATATATGCTTCACTAGCTTTAAATAAATTGCTAAGTACCGTGCAAGTTTGTGTTTCTATGAAAGCTATTAAATTATCCCAAATCAATTTGATATTATTTTAATAGTTTATTAAATTAGTATCAACAAAACTGTTAAAAATTAAATATCTAAATAAATAAAGACGCAAGAGTTTTTTTAATAACTTTTTAAATTCTGTTTTTATGGTATAGTTCCCAAATTTGAAAAATTTTGAGAAAAGCACTTAGTTTTTTTTTTCTTTGGTAACTGTACATAGTTATTTAAACGGAGGATTATTTGTGTTTACGAAGAATTTTGATGCAAGTGATTTTTGCGAGTGCACTTTTTGCTTTACATTTTTTTTTTTCATTTCTTTCGTTGTTTTTATCACATTTTGGAATAAACTGAATCTGAATATGTTGCTAGACTAATGTGGTGTAATAGATGATAAGCGAGCGAATCGATTCGAGAGGAACAGTATTAGCAGTTCCTGAGGGGGTTGGCGAGCAGGAGGCAGAACCCCTAGTAATTATACATATATTGCCACAATTATTTTTATTTGCATTAAGATAAAACGTAAGTGCTAAAAATCTGTTCTGGATTATATCTAATTATTTAAATGTTAATGTTAATTTTTTTGTACTAATGTTTTTTTTTTCTCTCGCTTTGAACTGAAAATTAAAAAAAAAAAAAAAAAGCAAGATTCTGCACTCCCGCCCCCTTCTTTTAATGACCACTAATAAATATCCACGTCACCTTAAAAGAAAAAAAAATTAAAGCATACCATTAAGCCTCTTTCATCAGTATTAAAGCTACGAATCATGCATAATAAACAAACTCACAAAGGGTAAGGATGTGTTTAAATAATGGCGCAAATCATAACCGCGCTCGAATTGGTAACTACCGAGTGTTGGAATTCCCCCTCCTCCCTACATTCGGAAGTTTGTTTTTCCAGAAGGTCTGCAAGAAATCTAGACCATTAGACATGTGAAGGTGGGGAGATCTGTGAAGTTGAGAAATTGCCGCCCAAGAAGTTGTTTCGAAGACACGTCTCATTTTTCATGCCCACAGCTATCAAGAATCCAATGTCTTGAGCACATACTTATCGTTTGCAGTAGTTATTTTAGAAAAGTGCACTTACTACTAGAATTTATGGAACTGGACAAAAAGAGACTGAAAAGGGGTAATTTTTTATCGATCGGTGGTTCTTTGTCTTACTTTCCTACGGACAAACCCTTTTTAAGGATATTTCCCTTTCCAGTTTCTTCAATTTTTTGGGGTTCAAGATTGAATTTCTAAGAATATTGAAAGTAAAGAAAGACATATTAATTATTTGTATACTCCCAAGGAGGAATAGCAAAAGCTTAAGCAAAAATAGCTATTAAAAATCCATTTGGTCATAACTTTTTTGATTTATTATTAATCTGTTTATGGTACTTTATTATAAATCTAAATATTGTAATGAAAATAGAATATACTTAAACTCATGAATGCTCTTTAAAGTTTCAATTTTGCACCATGGCGGAAGTTAATTATGGTTTCCCAAATGGTTTCTGGGTTATTTTTTTTTTCTTTTGAAATAAAACAGATAAAGATTTTTTTTTCCCATCTTTGGAATTTCGGAGTTAATTCAAAGTAGAGTGGTTAATACAAAAAAATTCTTTTACCAAATAGAAGCATCCAATTGGCGGGTATGTTATAACTGAAGATGAGAAGCTTCCGACTTTAGTGATTGGTTCTTGTCACTTTGGTGGTACAGTGATTGTGGGATTTGGGTGGGGAATCAGCTGCCTCCCATCTTAGAAGTACTTCACAAGGGAGAAGTTGTACCGTGGCCGGTAATGGCCCTTAGTACTCGACAGCAGTTCCAACCAGTGATGCTGTTGCGGCAGTTTGGTTATTCAGGTTTTACCCTGTGCCTTCGAGCGCGCCGGAGTAGCCGGTTGCCAAAAGAAAACAGAAATTTGGAAGGGAAAAATGAGAGGGTGTAAGAAATCATTAAATTAAATCAGGACTTAATTTTTAAAAAAAAATTTCGGCTTGTTTTCATCTTTGGAGGAGAGTGTGTATGACAAAATTTCATACAAGAGAAATCTTTTTCTTACCTTTAATTATATGTAATGGGAATAAATAACTTAAGAGTATGAAACACTCGCAGGCAAGAAAAGAAAATTAATTTAATATTTTATATATTTAAATTTTTCTGAAAAATTTTAATTCCTTCAAAATAAGTAGAAATGAATAAAAGGAAATTAATTTATATTTTATATATTATAATTTTTCTGCAAAATTTTTAAGCCTTAAAATTAGATAGAAATAGTGTTTCAATTCAAGGTGGTTTTCTGTCCATCTTACTTTTTCCTTTTGCTTCTTTAATATTGATAGAAGTATACACTTTTAATATTCTTTGACAACGAATTCTAAAACCCGCCACGCTTTTACGCATGCGTTAGAATGGGTTTAATTCGGCAAAATACGAGACATGGGAAAGATGAAAGGAAGACATGCTTAGATTTTACTATGAAACAAAATGCAGAAATAAATGAACATCTTTCCGTATCTCACCTCTTAGTGAGATAAAATCTTCGAAAAATGGTCGTCTCAAGATATTGAAATGATATTTCCCTCTTGAAAAAAAATTGAAATTTGTGTATTTGCTACTAATTTGAAAGGACTGCAGTGGCCTGGTGGTAAGGTCTCGGCTTCGGAACCGGAGGGTTTCAGGTTCGAGACTCGATTCCACCGAAGAACCGTCGTGTGAGGGGGGTCTGTTGCACGTTAAATCTGTCAGGTCAAACGTCCTCCCGTTGGTGTGGTGTGGAGAGGGGGTTCCAGGTCAGGTGTCGTCCTCGTCATCTGACTGTGGTTCGAAATTCCCCAAATAGCCCTCGTGTTGCTTTAAATGGGACGTTAATATAACTATACTAAACTAATTTGAAATGATAGTCATAGATTAAGAAACTCTTGATAATAATTATAAAAAAGCGTTTACAATTTGATGCCATATGCCATAGAACACTGAACATTTCAATTTTGATTGAGAATGTAAAAAGTAGATTTGACTAAGAATCTCTATTCTAGATCAGATGATTTTAACTCCTTGGATCGCAATCCTAATTGGAAAGCAAGGGGGAGGGAAAGTTGAGTCGCTAAAATATATTCATTTTTTTTCGTAACCTCTTTTAAATTCTGCAGTGCTTATAAGCAGATATTAATTTTTAAAAAATCATATTTCTTCCAATCATTTCATTTAAATTCGCTGAATATCTTTTTAAATTATTGAATTATGAATGAATGAATATAATTAAATTAATGAATAATTTTAAATGAATATTTTTATTGCTGATTAATGTTTCCAAGAGTTTTAAAAATAATATACAATTATAATAATTTACTAACATGCAATAATAATTTACTAATGTTATAATATTTTTTTAATATATAATAAATAATTTATTAATATACAAACAATTTTGTTCAATGTCATTATTTAGAGTATCCAAATTAAATGTTTAAAAAAAATCTTTATTTGATTTTAAGAAAAAATGTAAGCTAATCTTTTGACTTAAAGTCAGACCTATCTCACAAAAAAAAAAAAATGTACCACTCAATATCAAATTACTATACACTTCCAAAACTGATGGAAAAAAATAATAATAAACGCAACACGAAATGGTTTCACTTTCCGCTGCTAAATAACTCATAAAAACAAAATCCCAAAGCACGCTATCCCAAAAGTTAAATCTCTTTCATCAACGAGAATGAGGAAATCCAGACTATTAAAGCTGTATGAAAGCGAAGGGAACTTGAGAAATCGTCGCCCCAGAAGTTGTTTGGGAAGCTCGTCTCGTTTTTCATGCCCACAACGATCAAGAACCCAATGTCTTAAGCACACACTCGTCATTTTCACAAGGTATTTCGGAAGGGTGCACTTACCGAAATTTATGGCAGGGGCAGGAAGGAAATTGAAAAGGGAAGCTGCTATATCGATTTTTATGACGGGATTTCGAGCTTTTGTTGGCAACGGCAATGGTATTTCGCAACTGGTGTAATCTTTTGAGCACCATTTCTCTGCCTGTCTTTTTAAACTTTTCTATGTTTTTTATTATAAACTAGCTGATACCCGGAGCGTTGCTGCCGCAGAAGAAATAAATAATCTTGGAAATATCGTTTGGAATTTGAAATTGTTATCTTGTTTAATTATAAATGATAGGAAGAATGACATTTATTTCTTGTCAGAAATTAATACATTCATTGAAATTGAAGCATATATAAATGAGAGGCATAAAAGTATTTATTCTATTCTACAAATATATATTCATTTTTATGTATTAGATTTTTGTATTCTTTTAGGATTGTAAAGCTTGATGTTCTTTCAGAATGGTAATGAAAAAAAAAAAAAAAACATTATATCCTGCGATTCGTTTAATTTGCGTTCAGTAATCTCAAATTTAATGTTAAAAAGTGTGCTTAAAATATTTTCTTTTAAAATAGATTAAACATAGAAGATGAATTCCTATCATAAAATCTTTAATATAGTTGAAAAGATAATTTTTTGAAAACCAAGGTGGTGCAAAATTATTTGTACTGTAATATTTTGGGAAGTTAATGTAAAAAACGAATAAATTTTATCAAACGTTTAGTTAAAATTTTAAACCTACAGGATTGTTTCCCGTAAAACTTTCCCGCACACTCCCTAATAAAACTATTCAGAGAAAGTTTTCTACTAACTACTGACTAACCTCAGAGAAAGACATTGCATTTATTAGGTTGTTCGGAAAGTAATTTCGTTTTTTCCTGACAAAGGATTTAATTGCATTTTTCGCACCCAATTTCATACTTAAACAGCAAAATCATTTTATGTTTTAAGAGCTGATATAGCAAGGCTTGAGTGTGAAAAAGTGCAGCTGATTCTTCGCAGTATTTTTTGGATGGTGCCCTTTTAAATATGGAGAGCAATAAACAGCATTTTCGTCATTTTTTTCTTTTTTGCTATAAAAGGTAAAAATGCCGTTCAAGCCAGAAATAAATTAGCCAATATGTGTGGAGAAAATGTGTTAACAGTACATCAGTACCAGAACTGATTTGCAAAATTTTTCCTTCAAATGAGGAGGCCAAAAACCACCTCGATCAGTTTTTTTTACAGCAAAGACCAAAACTTTTATGAGCGTGTAATCATGTTACTACCAAAAATATGGCAAAAGGTATTAGACCAGAATGGCAATTTTATAATTTAATAAATAATTTATTCATTAAAAGAAAATTTCTTTTCATTTTGACAAAAAAAAATACGAAATGACTTTCCGAACGACCCAATATATACAATAGCTACGAGATATTAATGTTTAGCTCGAATTTAGCATCTTTACTGAATCTTTTGTGTCTCCTTGACGAGTTATTTGGTGGTTAATTCATTGTTAACACATGCGGCAAATAGATCTGAAAATGTTTTTTATCCTTCAGATGATTGTATTATTTCTATAATCTTCGCGTAAGTGCAAGTTATAAGTAATCGAAGTTTTATCGGAATCGGATGAGTGGAACGATAGCACATAATTTGACATAAAACAAACATTCATTTTAATTTTATATAGATGAGATACGGAGAATTTTATAAGCAGACAAAATTTTGTCATTTATTTCTAATACTTTCTTTTTTGATAAAACGAAAGTTATCAAATTGCTGATTTGTTCGATTGCGTGTCGTTCGATTCAAATAGACAATTTTTAACTCTGGGTAAATAACTAAATAATGATACATTTTGCATCTGCATATTTAAAATGGAGAGCAAATTAAATAATAAATTAAATTTACTATAATATTTGAGCTGAAGAATATGCTATTAAATGAAATATTTTAAATAAATATATGATATTAAAGGGACGGTAGAATCTATTAGACACTTTTACGAATTGTTTTGCTTAGAGTTACGAAATTTTTTATGCATAGGCATTAAAATATAAAAACGTCAAAGTTCTTAAAAACTATCTTAAAGTAAGGTGTTATTTCTCTCTCTCTCTCTCTCTCTCTCTCCCT
>JAPMOQ010037973.1:427521-459712 GCA_026543055.1 Argiope trifasciata | reverse complement strand
CTAATGACTTAATTTATATATTTTTTTCTATTATAGTTTCCTTATTACCCAATGTAAATTTGTTTGGAACAAAACTGTGTATAATTTTGTATTTCCAATTAATTTTTAGGAGTATTTTTCTTCACGATTACTGAATTTTCATAGGAATTTTATGTTTTTCTAAACTAATATTGACTTTTTACTATCTATTATAAAATAAAGCACTAAACATAAAATGCATTTCCCATTTCCTTTTAATGTTTGAACGAAATCTTTTTTTGACAATTTCTTTTAATTTCTTCAAAAATTAAAGCACCTGGAACATTTTAAGGATATTTAAATCTAGTTACAATATCATTTTGAGAAAAATCCTTACGATGTACTTTTTATCCTCTTAACCTTTCAAATATTTATTTTGCTAAACAATACAGTTTACAACGCTATTTTAGTTGAATATAAACATGTATTTTGGTGATGAAAAGATAGAAATAAAATGGCACGTTTTTATTCATTTTTGCTTATTTCAAAGGTCACTGTCCCTTTACTTTTGTTACACGGAACTTGAAAAATTATTTTACTACGCATTGAATGACATCTGAATGAAGTAAATGCTCACGAACTGACGAGTTTCTCTTAAGGTATCCGACTACGTTCGAAAGTAAATTTTTGAAAAAAAGGATTCTTTAAAAACTATTTATGGTTTTTAGATGTATTTTCAATTATAAACACTATAAATACAAAAAAGTTATTTGAAAATATAATAATATTTTGAGAAATAGGAGCATTTTTAGTAAATTTTAATAGAATTTTACCAAAACCGTTAACATTCTACACAAAATGATTATGCAGTAATCCTATTTTTCTTTACACAAAAGTTATAAAATATAATGATGAATGAAATGAACCAAAATCTAAGAAAAAGCTTGAGATGAAAAGAAGTTATGGGTAAAAATATACGTATATATGCATTTTTTTTTTCATAAATTCACAATTTAATTTTTCTAAAAACGCTTATAAATGAAAAAGAATTTCACCAACAACTAAACCTTTGATTTATTTCATTGCCCATATCATTTAAAACACGCGCTGAGATTTCCGTGTAAATACCTGTAATAATTAGTTTTTGAGATATGTCAATGGCAGAGAATTTTTAAGAAAATTAAAGCTGTGACAAAAATGAAATTAAAGACATATTTTAGCTAAAAAATATGTTTTGATTAAAATTCGCCTGAATTATAGGCTAGGTCTTCCTTTTCCTAGAAAAGATAAACTGTTTTAAAAAGTGGAAAGTCTCAACTACAAGAAATAACAATTTTAAAAAATTGGTCAATGTGGTCGATAACCAGCGTTTTTAACGTAGTCGGATACCTTAAGACTTCACGGGCGGGGAAATCGTCTACATAAAATAAGAGTATTGTGGAATATTTCGCTATAATTAATTTCTAAAATTCTGGATTTTTTAATAATTGAATTTCACTATAATTCTAATATTCTGTTTTAATTAAGGTCATTGCTTTAGATATAATGATATAAATGAATTATAACATGTGAAATAACAATAACATAATTATTTCAATATTATTTACCTTAAATTTCCTCCAACAAATTTTTTTAATGAAATTTTCATTCTAGCAGCTTTACGCGTGATATATTATGCTTAATACAGCTTAATTGAGCACATTATGCTTAATCGTACAGTTTTACAGGTATTATGCTCAAAATTATTATAATTTCCCTAGTCCGAATTCATTATTGGTTTAGAAAGTTGGAATTTCAGAAAGAATATTGCACCTTTTAATAGTGTTTGTTGTATGTAATTTTAAAATTATCAGTAGAAAATTACTGAATATAAGTAGGAAAAAAAGGAAATAAGAAAATATTTAATCTTTTCACCCTTTTATTAATGTCAGTTTTTTTTTTTTTTTTTTTTTTTTTTTGAAAAAAGATTTTTTTTTAACTGCCAAGCTAGAACTAACCTTGAAAATTTATGCAGTCTTTTTTTCTTCCTTTGCACACTTTTTAAAAAAGAATTAAGAAGAATTAAAAAAAAATACTTAAAAGCACGCCTACCCTTAGACAATTCCATAATCCGAAAGTTAATTGCGGAAAGTATAGATATGTCAATCAGAAGTAAAACTAGTTTTGTTAGTTTGTCCATTTTTATCTTAAAACCGATAAGAAAAGTGTATACTGTCAAGATTTGATTGACATGACTTTACCTCAGACAAAAAATTATAATATTTTTAAAACAATTTCGTACTTATGTGTTTATATTCCTCAAAGTTTGAATGGTATTATGCATGAAAATGATACATGCTAAATAGATAGATAAAAGTTTATTTTAAACGACCTTCGACGATTTGATATTGAATGTATTTATTTTGTTTTCTTTACACAAATCTGACGTCTGAAAAATATGCAAAATACGAAGACTGTTGCGCAAAAGTAGTATTCCTTCTTGTCTGCTGGGTTAAACGCAAAATCTTTCAATATTATGGCATAAAATATAAATATTTTCTTTTTGTATAATACTATCTTAGTATTAAAAATGTTACAAGAAGGTATTATCGGTTCAAAATGGGATTTTTGAACTGCGGGACATGTACCAACAGGGGTCCTCTGCTTGTTTATAAGCCATTCGTTAAGAACTTCTAGTCAGCATAAAATGTTCTTCTTTCACAAAAGAATTTTGTGGTTTCTGAATCAAATTCTAGGTTCATGGGCACGGATAGTATTTTTCTTCTTCCTAAGTACTTTTCTGACATATGCCCCCTGCTTATTCATTCTTGACGTCCATTTTCGCATTATTCTTTCAGATACTTTTTCACAAACTGATGGAAACTTTTATTTCTATAATGTGGTCACGTAATCTTGTATTTGAAATTCTTCACGTGGTTTTTTATTTCAGTGTGTGTCTTGTTACAGCCTATCTGTAGTATTTCGATAAAATCGAAGGCTCAAATTGCTATCCTTGCAATGGAAAATTCACCCACCCCCTTTTTGTTGTTATTGTTGTTGGGGAATACGCTGATATATTCCATTCAGGGTTTTATTGTATACCTTAAGCCAAAAGGCATCCCGTTGAATTTTGAGTTAATAATGTTTAATAAAAACATTTTACTGGGAGGGGGGGGGCTCACTTTAATATAAAAGTTGCTGCTGTTGATGTTTTTTTTTTAAAAAAAGAAGTCGTATTTAATTGATTTTTTTCTTATTTATCATTAATTAATGCTTTATTTGTCTGTAATATAAAGATGGAGATATTATACGAATAAGAATATAATACCATGCTCCGTCTCTATATCTGTTGAATGCAGCTATTAAACTGTGACTGCGGCTCATGAAATTGAAAGAATAATCTTTAAATCTGTATTTGTAGAAGCATAAAAAAAAGAGACTTCATTTCGGGGAAAAACTCATTTTAATATAAAAGTTGCTACAGTTGTTGTTTGAAAAAAAAGAGAAATCATATTTAATTGTTTTTTTCTTATTTATCATTATTTATTTGACTGTATTATTGAATATTTAAAATGTCTTGTGTATGCATTGTTCTTGAGGCAACACTGACAAATTGGTTAGTATTTTATTATTCCACACTCACCCCCGGAGGGGCATTTCGAAATGAGGATCAGATGCTTCCGTCATGGGGGATTGGATCTTGCCACCCTGGAGAGTATACGAAAAGGTGGGGGGCTGGCTCCTCCCATCGATGACGGGATTTATTTCCTTAGGGATGGGTCCTACCGTGACCGGTGATGACCTTTAGGACTCAACCACAGTTCCTGGCAGTATTGCTGTTGAGGTAGTCCGGTTATTCAGTTTTTCAGTTATTCAGGTCGAAGAGTCAATGATATGATATGACTATTAAACACTTTTGATGGTGTCATTTAGTGAACAATTTTGGAAAATCAGTGTGGTATTGAAAGGCAAAGTTCCAGATTTCTATATTTTACCTTTCTTGCTATTATATATTATTGATTTGAATCAATTTTTCACTACTGAATTCTCTGCATTTCATCACTGTGCAAATATTGAGGAAGCTTTTGTAAGATGACTAGACACAGATTGAGGAAGTGAAATCTAACGGTTGGATAATATGTGATGTTTCATTGTACTAAGAGGTAAGTAGGTAAGCCCTCCTACCACTACCTAATAGTCATATCATCTGCAATCAACATCCATATCCACAAACTGCATTAATATTGTCCAGTACTACGTTATTTTATAGAACTAGAAAAATTTCTTCTGTATTATTTATTGAATTACATATTGGGTAACTAGAATTTTTTCAATTTAAATTCCTAAAACGGAAGCTCTAAAAATATCAGATTAGTTTTTAATAATTATATATTTTTAGAATGACAAGATTTTGAAAAGTATACAATCTAATTGCAGTATGCATATATATTTCTTGAAAAAGATACGTATCTCCAGAAAAGAATTTTATGAGAAGAATTTTCATTTTATTACATTTGAAGAGAATAATGAATTTGTTCACATGAATTTTTCTTTCATACGTTCATTGCTTTTTATTCCTTTCTCTCTTTTTTTTTTTCCTTTAAAAAATGTTTTATAAATTTATCGCTTTTATTCAAAGTATATCATATCTTAAAAAATAAAAATATATATATTTATAAGAAATATTTATCTAAGAATGAGATATACTCAGTATCTCTGCTATTATTTCCGAAATGGATTTCTCTTTTTACTCTTAAAGTGATATGATATAGCAGCTGTTTTCCCTTCATTGCAGTGTTTATATCTCTCCGAGAAATAAAAGATGGAGATATTATACGAATAAGAATTTAATACCATGCTCTATCTCTATATCGGTTGAATGCAGCTATTAAACTGTGACTGTGGCGCACGAATTTGAAAGAACAATCTTTAAATCTGTATTTGTAGAAGCATAAGAAAAAAAGAAAGACTTCATTTCGGTTTTTAATGCCCCATTTCAACTTGGATATCTACAACAACAATCGAAAATACTTGACTTTCTTCTCTTCATGACTTCATTTAGCAGGATGCCATTATACAATCAGTCATTCTTATGGTGAAAGTGTTTTTGTTTCACATTAGTCATCCTCTTTCACAGAAATGGAAGAGCAATAACTTTAGTAAGCATACATTTATGCCAAATTTTAACCTTAAAATACATGACTTTTTATTTTAATTATGTATAAAAGAAGTGCACGTGTTTTAAATAACTTCATATAATTGAGGAAAATTATTTAAAATATTTTTTATTTGTTTTTTTTCTGGTGAAATTTTAAAAAAACAATTAAAATGTGCGAATAGGCTATAATTATAATGAAACAATATCAAAATGACACAAATGATATTATAACAGTTCTGCAGAAAATAAAATAATAGTCCCTTTTTACCAATATGTTTTTAAAATGGAAATGAAATATTTTGATAGCATATTTAATGGCAGAATTATTCATACAGTACGGCCATCGTATTTTTTTAGGTCCCCTGTTTTATTCTAGTTCCACTCTTGCCATATATCAGTCTTTTCTGCAAATGTTTCTCAAATTACATTAAAAAAAAAAAATTCCAAACATTCAGTGTTGTCCTTTGAAGCAGTCTTGTGAAGTTTATAAATGGAAATAAAAACAAGTGGCATCGTGTATCACGTAGCCAATGTCTACATGATGCATTTTGGGGGTAAAGGATGAAAATTTAGTAAATTGATGAATATTTTAGACAGTTCTTAAATTATTATTATTATTAGTTATCTTTATCTGAGTGTATTTATGTTTTTGAAATGATTGATTCTAAAATAAACAAGGTATTCAAAAGTATTGTTTGCCAACGGATTCTAAAATTCTCCGCGCTTTTGGGCATGTGTAGGATGGGTTTAATACTACAAAATAGGGGGGAGAATAAAAATGAAAAAAGATGCTTATATTTAACAATACAATAAATTACGAAAATGCATACATTTTTCAGCGTTTTACTTCTTAATGAGATAGAATAGTCGACATTTGATCATCTCAGGATAATGAAAAGAGCAGTAGTAAATAATGTGAGAATTTAATGGCAGATGTTGCGAATGATTCTTTGATAGATGCTTTATTAGACAAAAAAAAAAGCAAACAGTAGATATAATGTATAAAAATCAATAAAGAACTAGTTAAACTAACATATAATAATTGATAGAATATTCAGGGTATCCCAAATTTACTTATTTTGCAATTTTTAAAGATGTTACAGGCTTACAGGAATAGTTCATTTTTGCAGTAGAATGTAGATTTTAAACCTATAAAGGAGGAAATGTCACAAAGAATTGTTTATTGTTTGATTTTAAGGATTTATTATTAAGATATTGTAAGAATTCATTGAAAAAAATTATAATACGTATTTGATGGAATGCAAGTTTCAATTACATAACAGCCTAGTAGCATGAATAACAAAATTATTAATCACATTCAATACGATTGATGCGATGATGGAAGAAGGATGTGTTATTTAAAACAAATTTTAGGATTATTTAAAGTTTCAAATGATTTTACATCTGAAATGATACACTTTTTTGGAATTTATATATATGACACTATACTATACATTGCTGTAAATTTTTGTTTTTATTGCTTATTTTAACTAGTGCATTCCTTTCCTTTAATTATTTTTCTAATAAACAACTCTTGTAGCGTCTCCACTTCACATTTTTCAAGTCTCTTGCTTTGTACTATTTGTGTGTGTGTGAGCCATGCGTGCTTGACCTACCCATTAAATTTGTAAAAATCCTTCAAGATACTCATTATAGATGTACCAAATGCAAGTATGTTATATTAACTAATTAATCACTTTTTGAATTAAAAAGTAGAATTTTAAAAAGTAAGTATAACATATGTAATAAGTCGCAAAGAAAACGGTTTAGGGAAAGCCTCAATCAAAATTGAAGAAATTATTTCTCATGTTGAAGTCGTTTGAATATTGAAGTCGTTTTATAAAAACAGATGCATTCTTCATAACTTACTTCTCTCATTTCTCAATAAAATGAAATGAAATTTTAAAAAGATATATAGTTTGCCTTTCTTATACAGGAATATAATAAATATATTAATATAATTAATGAATATTAATTAATAAATATATGAATATAACAAATTAAATTACAGCATAATTCCGTTCTTAAAATATAATTTTTTTTAGCTTTATTTTTTACATTATCTTCTGTATATATTTTCTTTTTATTGCCCTCTTTTTAAGTTATCGCCCATTAAGATATTAAAAAAAGAATAGGCATTCATCTAATTATAGTTCTACTGCCATTAAATTGCACTACTTATTCAAATCTCTAAATTACTTTTGATTTCTAATTTGGAAAATAACATAACAAACAGAATAATAATTTCCACTTTTAAAGTTGTCAGAAGGTTCCTCAATAAAATCACAGAATGTTCATAAGTTTTATTGACAGAAATAGAAAATCTGTACTAATCGTCTCTGGAACATACCTACGAGTAAAAAAAAAAAATCTTAACACACACATGGATTTCGTTCTAAATGAAATGAAATTTAAATAATATATCTTTTATCTTACTTATATATAGAAATATAAAAAACATACTAATACTATAATAAAAGCAAACAATTTAATTATGAAACAACTTATTTGCGAATTACAGCATAGTTCCGTTTTTAAGGTATAAATTTTCTATAGCTTTATTTCTTTACAATCTATTTTGTATATGTTTTCTTTTTATTAATATCTTTTTTAGTTATCGTTCATTAAAATATTTTTTAAAAAGAATAACTGGTATTCTACTTATATTTCTACTGCCATTAACTAGAAGGACTTATTCAGTTCTCCAAATTATTTTTTTAGTTCCCATTTCAACCTACAAAATAATAATTTCCACCTTTAAAGTTGCCAAGAATAAATAACAGACCATTCTTAAGTTTAATTAACAGAAATCGAGAGTCTGTATTAATCGTCTCGGGAACATTTCTGGGAAAAAAAGTACCATGCAACATTTACATCCGGAGGAACGTGGATTTCGTTCGCAATCCTATTCCACGAATTATTCTAATGGCTGCACAATAAAGGGACTTTTGTGGTACCCTAAGGAAACTTATAAATAAATCAGGAACGCAAATAACGGTTCCTTTGGGTACGTGGTTGTTTTTCTCTGCCCCGTTGCTACAACATGACGCCTGTTTTTTAATAAAAAATATTCCTTTTTTCCCTCCTTTTACAGATAATACATTCAGATTCTAATCTTTGAAAAATTCGACCTGAAATCTATTGCAACCTTGTTTCAAGCTTTCTGAATCTAGATAAAGAAAAATATACATATATTGGAATAACATTTGTAAATGAATTTTATAGGCCAAAAGTGCAAGAAGCTAAATGTATGAAATTCAACTTGCAGATAGAATTTGCAGATACAAAATTAAATTCAATAAGAGATATTTTACCTAAATACAAATGGTATCGTTTAAAAGAATAACAATTGTTTGGTTTAATAATTATTAAACAATTATCAAAAAACTATTAAGTGTCAAAAAAATTATTAATTTTCGCAAGAATTGAACTCACATTCTTCACCGTCACGTGAAAAATAATGAAATCCTTTGCATTTTACCGATTGAGATACTGCCTGTTGGTTTCACTTTTCATTAAAAACTGCTAAAATTCTATTTAATATATTAAAAATGCATTAAATTTAATGAATGGATTAATATTTGAAGAAAACAACTATATTAACATCAAGCGTCATCCACTGCAAGTTTTAAAAAATGTATTTGAACTGGAGTGGATGAATAATAAGTATTTTATTTACGATTAGGAAATTAAACCGGATATATATAATATATAATACAATGTATATGGGGAGAGTGCGAACTAATAGTAGGAATTGAAAAATATTGAAATATTTTTCTTTAAACCATGAAAGATAAACGTTAAGTTCTTAGATATAATTTAAATTATCAAACCATGAAGAGTTTTATGAAACGCGGAACAAAAATTTCACCTCTGAAATTTTCAAAATTGAAAAGCTTGTTGATATTTCGATCTAACCTTTTATTAGCCAAAAGGAAACTCTCTTTTATCTGAAAAGTGAAATTTAGGAATTTCTAGATTAGCGGCTTCAAAGAGCCCTAGAAATAGACGTTGTCCCTAGAAGACATTTAAAATTATAGGTATTACATTCTGAAAGGAGAAATAGAATCGCAGTTTTATGATAAATAGAATTTATCACAAAATATTCGAATTTATTCGCAATAAAAGAATGCAAAAGAAATAATATTGTATATAGAAGTATAAAAAGCTGTTTCTGTATGCTATGAAGCTATATATAAAAGTTCTTTATTTGTCAATATCATTTTAACAAGCTTTATTATTTACATAAAATGAAAATTTATACAATTTTGCAGTTAAACGTAGTTAATTGTCATTTATCTCAAGAGAAACATTATATATATGTTTTAAATAATTATTGCAATTACTTACATGTTCACTGCCATTCAATTTAAGGAAAATATTGCAATTCATTCTTATTTTCTTATATAAGAAGTATATGCATAGAAAATAATTGTAATCGACAGTTTTTAATATTATTTTAGTTATCAACATCAGTTTGCATAACATAAGGCATAATCATTTTTATATTTTAATTGAAATCCTGATATTGATGTATAGTAAAAGTTGAGATTACCATTATAATGCCAATAATGACGAATACGCTTTCATAATATTTATTTGCAAATTTTTTTTTTTTCTTATAGGACTGGAAACCTTTACCTTCTATTTCGGTGTGAAATTCTACGCTTCAGATCCATGCAAACTTTTGGAAGAAATAACAAGGTATGCATGCAATTTACAGTTTTTACTGATATTTTTATTATTTAGAGGCCGCAGCTGCTTGTGGTAATATTTCGGATTTGGAATAGGTGGGCTTAATGTTCGAGACCTGATTCCCTCGAAGAACCGCTGTACAAGCAGGCTTGCAGTACGCTAAATCTGTAGGAGTCAAATGACCTCCCGCTGGTGTGGAAACTTTGAAAAGCAGGTGCTGGCTCAGTTGTCCTCGTCATCTGACTGCGGTTCAGATCTGTCCTAAAATAGCCCTAGTGTTGCTTTAAAAAAAGGACGTTAATAAAACTAAATTAAACTCTTTAATATTAAAAAAAAACTGTTTTTTTATCGGAAAAAATTTCCTATTGCGTGAATTAACTGAAATCTTTTCAATACATAATGCTTGAATAAAATAATTATTCAAGTAAACAAATATTTATGATGCGTATATTGATAGTTAAAAAGGTTTATAACTATCAACAATTCGTTTTTTCCCCCGCAAAAACAGTTCTTATTTAATGATTAATTTTTCTTCAAGTATATTTCCTTTTACTGCTTCGTTTCTAAAAAAGTTAAATTTTTGTATAGTTTGTTTACTATTAATCTTTTTGATTTAATCTTTATCTAATCTCTTTTATTTAATCTTATTATTAATTTTTTTGACTTTGAAAGCCATTTGACTTTACAAGTCAATGTTTTAATCCTAAATTCCGTTTGTTTCATAAATTTTGTTGGGTGCCACTGAAGGAGGACGATACTCTTTGCAACATCATTATGAGGTAAATGAAAATAATAGACGATTTTCTGACACAATTATTTTATTATTTTCTTTGTTCCACGTATCACAAGACATTATAAACACAAACGCAAATACACCTTCACTTAGAATGCAAACTGATGGCGTGTCCTGGCATACAGGTCGCGCAACGTTCCCTTGATCTGGGTGTCCTGGATTCGAGTCCCAGTTCAGGTATGGCTGTACTTCTGTGAAATGTGTGAATGTGCCCTTCTGTAAAAAGGGGTTGTACAAGCAAATGAGTAATGAGTGAGTGGCAAAGTTGTACTCTGGGCCCTAGCTGACGCCACTAAAACAAAAGACGCTCCATATTGGCTTAAATCGCTGTCTTTCTACCAACGGGCTTGTCCATGGCAAGTGCCATGAAAAATAACAACAGAGTACAGAATGATAATGACCTTCAAAAAGGATCATGGGAAGTTTAGTTTAGTAATACTAACATCACGTTTTTAAAGCAACACGAGGGCCATTATGTGACGGATTTCATAATTTTGATCCGCGGCTAGCTTACGAGGACGACACTTGAGAATACGATCAGAGATGCATCTCTCTTAAAACTTCCACACCACACCAGTGTGAGCATGTTTATTACGACGGATTCAACATGCTCCAGACTAGTTTACAAGACGGGTCTTCAGTGGATAGGATCTAGAACTTAAATTATTTCGATTTCGAAGCGGAGACCTTATCACTAGTCTACCGCTGCCTAGGAACTATGGGAAATATACGATACGACTTGATAATAAGGTAACGCCATCTATTGCATCAAAAGAGAATGTAGAAGAGTTGTGTAACCGTTACAAAAAGAAAATATTATTCAAATTATTTTCACCTTAATTTTTTTAAAATCCTATATGTATGATTTAAGTTTTTTCGTAATTTTAGTTTAGCATGAAGTAAATAATAATCAAGGTTTATAAGTGATAAATTAGCAGGATGACATGATATATAGTTAAAAGAAAATGAGTTAAAAGATTTATTAATTTCATGCATTTATAAACAAACAATATTCATTCAAGCAGCTCATTTTTTTAGCAAATCTAATTTCCCGTGTTATTTATTTTTTCTTAAAAGTTTTCAGTGCATCGAACTCCATTTTGCTATTCGCTCTTTTTCTTTCAAGGATCAATGCTTTCTCCATAAAAGAAAATATCTCTGTTTTGTCATTCTTAGAAACACGAGAAAAAAAATTCTGATTATAGGATTTAATGTCTTTATTAGAATATTAATGTATGCACCAAGAATTAATGAGCTGTTGGAGTGAAACAGCAGAATGATAGATAAGTCGAGATTCTTTTTAAACTTAAACTTTCCCATAAATTAAAGGGATGATGGTCTATATAAATGGAAAAAAATTACAAAAAAAAGTTTACATCCTTAATAGTAAGGATTTTCTTTATTTTTAACAAAATAACTACAAAATAAAGGCATTCTACATTAGCATTTTAACGAAACACTTTCCTGACAAATTAATATCGTTATTAAAGGAGAAAGGAATTTCTCAAAATATGTGGTAGAGAGATTTTTTTTAATATATAAAACTGTATTTAAATAAGCTAAAAAAAATTCGCGTTTTATTATTTAGCTATTCACCTGGGGTTTTTTTTTTTTGTTTTAAATGAAGCGAAATTGGCGTAAACATGTCCTTAATATCTGTCTAATAAAAACAGGTATGCAAACACCTTAATAGACAATGATGAAACAAAACAGATTGTTAAAATACCATCACAGGCAAATATTTTCGACCACTGTGAAATCATACATTAAGTACAACAGCAATTTTGCATTTCAAAATTGACCAAAAAAACAATGTTATTGTAACAGTGATAAATTTAGCAAGTAATTCTACCGCTATTGAACTTAACGTAATTATGCCAAAAATTGTTGTATTATAAGCTTATTATTTTGCATGATTGAAAAAAAATAATGAGAAATTATTTTCAACAATTCCGAAATTATACTGTTTTCAACCCATGTATTTAATGTACTGATTCTTTTTATGCAAAATGATTTCTGAGAAGCAATTTTTATTAACAACGAGTTCTTTTTCAGCCATTTCTTTCCTTTTAAGCAAATTTGGAGAATTTTCACCTGTATCTTCTTTTTTTGTAATTATTTTCTTTGTCAGAGGGCTCATTTTTTCATATATTCTTTTATCAAAAATATTGAATTATGTATTTTTGCTAATATCGTTTAAAGATTTTTTTCATAATAACATATTTCTTTCTCGTTTGTCTGTTCTATTTTTCTTGTAAAAAATTAATGTATTTTTTTATAATCTTTTATTACGTGTCCTAGAAAAATGGGTCTTTTTTGTACAGATTTCCATTATTAAAAATATTAGATAATTGGTATACTTTTTTTAGATTGCTTTGAGTTTCAGTTTTATAAAATTGCAAAATTTATTTTAAGATGTATTTTTCTTGAAAATATTTATCTTCTGTTTCTTTTTGTAACAATTTTCAATCATGATTTTCAAGTATTTTTTAAGGCACCTTTTGTGCACAAAATTCAATTTTCCCATCGACTGGTACATTTCCTAGAAATTATATTTTCAGATATTCAGTTTCAGTGTGATAAAATTGCAACATTTATGATTGGAAATAATTTAAGTTGTTTTTTTCTGGCAAATATTTATCTTTTGTTACTTTTAACACCTTTCAATTTTAAGTGATTTGATGTACCATTTTAAGGCTCTTTGTACATAAAACTCCTCTTTCCTATAGACTGCTACACTTTCTAAAGATTAAATTTTCATATTCAGTTTCAATTTGATAAAATTGTAAGTTTCAGAGTCGGATATATTTTAAGATGTTTCTTCTACCAAATATCTTCCTTTAGTTTCTTTCTTTGTCGATTTCAATTATAATTATCAAGTATCCTATTAAGGCAGCATTTTGTATACAAAACTCAGCTTTCCCAGCGACTGGCATGCTTTCTAGAAGTTATATTTTCAGGTGTTCAGTTTCAGTTTGATGCAATTGCAAGTTTGGGAGTCTGAAATATTTTAAGATGTTTTTTATCTTGCAAATATTCATCTTCTGTTTATTTCTTTAACAGTTGAAGGATTTGTTGCAAAAAGGAAGTAGCTCCAATTATTCAAGTTTGCAGAAATTATTATTGTAAATTAATATTTTAAAAAGTGGTAGCAACACCTACTTTTGTTATTTTAAAATTTTGATCGTTTCATGTATATTTAATTTGTTAAATAGTATTTTATTTTATTGTAAATAATGTTTGTTAAATTAATATTTTAAAAAGTGGTGGTAACACCAGCTTTTGTTATTGTTTATTAAAGTGTTGGCATCATCTGTTATATTTAGAATTCCGAATGGCAAAAAATAAAAAGGAAGAAGTATTTTTTATGGCTAAGAAGGTCTATGGTTTATTTTTTCTGAACCTTTCCCATAAAACGCTCTTTGTTTTACCGACATGCAATTTTCCAGTTCCGATACGAGATGGATAGATTAATTATGTTAATGTCTAAGGCAAATTAGTTCATACGACATATCTACCTCTATATTGCAACAAACCAATGAGACAAATAGTTCCATCGCTTGAGTTAACGCGGGAACTAACGATTGGAGTTATATCTTTTTGGCCTCAAACGAACAAGTTTTTATTTTACAACATGATAGTACATGTAATTCCAAATTCCTGTAATTGGAGCTACATCCTTTTTGCAGCAAACCCTTCAGTTTTTAATTATGATTATCAAGTATCCTTTTAAACCATCTTTTTGTACATAACACTCAACTTTCCCATCGACTGGCACACTTTCTAGAAGTTATATTTTCTGACCTTCAGTTTCAGATTAATAAAATTGTAAATTATAGAATAGGAAACAATTTAAGATGTTTTTCCTTGCAAATATTTATCTTGTTTCTTTCTTTAACAATTTTCAATTATAAGTTATTATTATTATCCATTTAAGGCTGTACATAAAACTCAGCTTGCCTTTCAACTGGCACACTTTCTAAAGGTCAGTACTTTCTTTCTTTCCGTGAAAGAACAGGGCAATAGTTATTTTCTTTTTTCTTATTAAAAACAAGAAAAATTCAGTAGCCCTTTGGCTTTTTACTCGAATTTGCATCAATGTAGCTCGCGCGATTGTGGCAGAATCGTGACAATAGCAACCCACTCGTCCATAACTCTTTAGTCCCTGCGAGACAAATTAATTTCTGCTCCGTCTCTCTTTCTCCTTCTGTTTCTGTTATGTTATTATGCCATAGGAAGCCCGATGTTGTGTTTATTCAAATCATAGTTTCGATAGACAGATTATTCTACGTGCCAGAATACACAAATCGTGATATGAATCCAGGTGCTTTTCTTTGTTTTCGTTTCGATTTCGATGCCTCGAGTAAAGTTTCTTCCTTTGTTTGATCTGAGCATTTTGCAAGTTTACTCTGTTTTTCTTTCTTTTTTATTCGAAGAAATCGATTGTTTTTTTTGCTGACCCGCACCCTGAACTGTGTAACATGTTATTACTAGGGGTGATCAAAAAAAAATCTTACAAGGCAAAAGAAAAATGCTTTATTAACTATAGATACAGGATGCAAATGGTAATGAAGAGACATATGTGCGGTCACTTTTCTACATGATCCCCAAACCTGTTGAAGCTTTTTTCATTTCACTGGTTTAATCCGTCCTGATAATAATCAGGTCCCTGGATATTGAGCCAGTTCTCGTCACCTTTTTGAACATCACCGTCTGATATGAACCTTGTTTCGTATAAGTGTTTCTTCAGTGCCGCGAAAAGGAAATATTCATATAAAGGAAATACTTTTTCTTGCATACAGCCGACCACCCCGCCACCACTGAACACAGAGTATCGACAGGATTTGTTATGGTCGACTGCTGATATATAAAGGAAATACTGACAGCCAAATCGGGGCTGTTTTGGGGGTAACTCCAGACCTCCCACAAAACGTTTCCAGCAATCTCTGCCCACTTCAAAAGGACGGCACCATTTCGCTACCTGTTTTCTACTCATTGCTTCGCCTCCGTACACTTCAACGATTTGTCTGTTAATGTCCGATGGGAACACATTTGACCTATAGAAATTATACCACTGCTCGCACCACTGTACAGGACCACTTCTTCACACGTCCTACCATTACTGACGTTGTTTCAGGTCTCAGTATTTAGGTAATCGACTACGTTCAAAGGAAAAATTTTTAAAAAATTGGATTTTTAAAAAAATATTTAAAACTGTGGTTTTTAGATGTGCTGTCAATTATAATACAAAATTATTTTAAAATATAATATGCTTTAAGAAATTCGAAAATCTGCAGTAAATTTTAGTGATATTTAACCAATACTCTACACAAAATGGTAATGTAGCAATCCTAATTTTCTTAGTACACAAGTTATAGAATATAATGATGAATGAAATGAACCAAAATATAAGAAACATTTTGAGGCGCAAAGAAGTTATGGGTAAGAATATATGTATAGATGCATTTTTTTTCTCTAAATTTACGATTTAATTTTTCTAAAAACAATTGTAAATTAAAAAGTATTTCGCCAACAATAAAACTTTTGGTCCATTTCATTGCCCATATTATTTTATCCACACGCTTACATTTTTAGGTAAATACTTCTGTTAGGTTTTGAGATATCATGTTAACAGTGGAGGTTCTTAGGAATATTAAAGTTTTCAGAAAACAGAATTTAAAGAAAAATTTTAGCAGAAAAATAAATGACCCTGGACGATAGGCCAGGCCTTCCTATTCCTAGAAAAAATAAACTGTTTTGGGAATAGAAAATTTTGAACTGCAAGAAATAACAACTGAAAAAGAATTCGTCAGTGTGGTCGATAAGTAGTGTTTTTAACGTAATCGGATACCTTAACACATTAAAGGCGGGAGTCGTAGTACTACGATTTGATCCGCGTTACCTAGCATACTTTCGTCAAGATCCCCCTCCTTTAATGTGTTAACACCATCTGCTCGAACGATCGGTTTAAAACAACTAGCACCATCTATCTCCACTCTGTGTAACAATATTCCCATTTACAGTTTCTGCTATCCAAATACTGCTGATTGAAAAAGAAATTTTAGATTACCCCTCGTTTAATGATGCACACAAGGGGAGAAAGTTTAGAAGACAGTGATTCTAGTTACTCGCACGACTGTCTTTTAACCTTGCATGAAATTAGTTAAATATATACTGCTCGAAAACTCAAAACGCAAAATTTTACAAAAACACGCAATCATTAAAAAAAATAATTATCTCGATAGTTTGTAAAAGTTTTCATTTATAATAGAAATAGTGATTTTGATTTTTTTAAAAATCTATAGAGAAGGGAAAATCTAAGAAATTTACTGATAAGGAAGGAGGAATACAAAAGGGATTAGCGAATTCTGATGGAATTTTATATTTCATTCGAACTGCTAGAAGCAATGAACAACGTAACAATTCTTATTTTATAAATGGCGATGATTAAGATGTTGTATCTGCTTTATCATGGAACGGAGGTGCAATAACTTTTGGGGGCGAAGATCCTTGAACACCTAATCCTCTTTACAGTTGGGCTTATTCACACACCTCACCGGGACTCGAACCCGAGACCCCCAGATCTCGGGAAAGGCGCGCTACCTCTAAAGCCGAGTTCCAACGACCTACCCATCCGTCAGACGAGCCACGTGCTCCCCTTTTGACCCCTCTTGCGGTTTTCTGGTTTACTTTGATGTTAGTCGATTCTACCGACAATTTGTCGGTAAAATGCTCAGGCATCAAAGGAGCCCAGAAAACCGCAAAGGGGGTCGAAGGAGGAACGCATCCTAGTCTGCAGGCGGGTGCAGGTCGGGTAACCACCGCTTAAAGCTGAGTTCCAACGACTTGCTCATCTGACAATCGAGTCACGCGTCCAATCCCTCGACCCCTCTTGCGATTTTCTGGAATCCTTTGATGCCAGTCGATTCTACCGAACATTTTTCGGTAAAAAGGGCGGGCATCAAAGGACCCCCAGAAAACAGCAAGAGGGGTCGAAGGGGGAACGCGTGGCTCGTGTGAAGTTTCTCTAACCTTGGGATCGCCACTTAAACCGCCAGGACGCAGGCTTGAGAAGTGGTAGCAAGCTTTAAGTTAATAATAATAAATTAATTGCCACCTATTCTGGTCAAATTTTGCTTTTAAATTTATATTTATAATAATATTTCTAATAAAATCCAAATAGTATTCTATCTACGAGTTGGGCTTCTGGTTATACGAGAACTGAGTTTGTATAAAACAGTTTTAATATGGTATGTTTTCCGTGAAATGTGAGATCGCTCTCTAACGTTTGAAGACATTTTTATGAATAATGCATGATCATCGATAAAAACCTCATCCCGCCTTGTAATTATACAAAAAATGGAAATAATTAACGAACGTAAACAAATTGGAGAATGCTTCATGTTAGCACTGGCTGAATGAGGTGCGCGTTGCTTAATTTCTCAATTAATATTAATCAGGAGTTGGAACTTCTCGTGTTTCAAAGATAAACTTGAGGAGTGCAGATATATTTTCTCCTTTTTTTATGATCGTGCCTCTTCTGACTCCTAGGACGACAGCAAATATCAATCATCACCTGATTGAGATACTAAGTAACACTAAACTGTCGAGTAACCTTCTACACCCACATGAGATCACCAGACCGTATGATGGCAATTTATTTTCTCATTAATCATTTTTTTCCTCGCATTTCCTTGTATTGTTGAGCAGTTCCGTAAATAAAGGTTGGTGTCCATTTTTTTTCTCCCTCTCGAGAGAAGGGTTGGGATGAAAGACTCGGAACGAAAGATAAATCGTCTTTCTAAAGGGAGGAGCATACAACTGATTCATTTACTTTCTTATTGTGAATGAGGACACTTTAAGAACACTGTTTAAAAACAGATTTGAAGAATTGTATAAGAGTTTTGAATTGGCATTCAAATTACAAAGCATACTATTTTATGCAGTACTAGACGCCTTTGGCGATGGTAATGGGGTCTAAGATTTTCAATTAAATACTTATGTGCCTTGTTCTCTTTATAATTTCTCTGCCAGATATACTTAAACTTCGAAAGTCACGTAACACTGATTCACTAAATTAATGATATAGATGTTGCAAACGATCATAGAAACCTTTGTCTTGTATTTCTTTTTTAGAAAACATAACATTTAATATTTATTTAATTTCATCCAATCACCTGGTGAATGTTACATTTTTTTTATTTAATTTGCAGTCATATTTAATTTTTTAATTTGAACTTCTATCAGTATGATTTCAACAGTTTAATAAAAGCTATTTTTTTCCGTTTGCTCGTTCATTATTTATTTTAGAAAATGTCACATATTATATTTCTTTTATTTTATTCAGTCACGTGCTAAAAGTTGCATTTCTTTAGATTTAATTTGTAATGATAGTTGTTGTTTTTTAGTTTGAATTTCCGTCAATAGGATGTCAACATGTTGATAAAACCTAATTTTTCCCCCTTGACGTGCTCGTGCAGATTAAATTTTATTGTTTTGTCCGAAATATATTGTTGTAAAACATGGTTAAAATATTTCTTTAAAAATTCATTAAAAATAGAAGCTTAAGTTACATATTAAAACACTGATACCATTAGAAAGCTAATTTTTTAATCTTTAAATTGATGTAAAAATCATGTTTGTGCGATCATATTTTCGGAAGTTATAGTGGAAAATCGTCGAAATTTCGCTTAAATTTTAATTAATTCTAATTAAAAATTGGAAAAAAGAGCTCCGAGGTGCACATTCCCGACCTCCAAGGTATACATGTACCAAATTTGGTAGCTGTAGGTCCAACTGTCTGGTCTGTAGAGCGCCAACACACACACACACACACACACACACACACACACACACACACACACACACACACACACACATTGAGCTTTATTATAAGTATAGATTTCTTTGAATTAAAAATGTCATTTTATGTCTTTAATTGGTTTATCCACCGATCTTGGGGTAGCATGTCTTCCATGTGATATTGACGTGGCTGCGGTGGCCTGATTGTAAGATCTCGGCTTCAGAGCCCGATTCCACCGAAGAACCGTCATATAAGGGAGGGGGGGGGGGTCTGTTCCACAAATTCGATTTTCGAATCTTATTAACCTCAAAACAAGTATCAATCGGTAAAAACATTCACCAAGAATCACTCTATATATTCAGTAAATTTATCCTGGAGATTAAACTTTCGTAACAACTGTACAGCATTGCCAAGGAAGGTGTTCTCTGGGATAAATTGGGCCCGCGGTTTCCTGGTGGTCAGGTCTCGGCTTTGGAACCGAAGGGTTTCAGGTTCGAGACACGATTCCACCGAAGAATTGTTCCCTAAAGGGTTCTATTGTACGTTAAATCCGTCAGGCCAAACGTCCTCCTGCTGGTGTGGTGTGAAGGAGTGCCAGCTTAGGTATCAAACTCGTCATCTGATCGCGGTTAAAAATTACGAGGTCCGTCCCAAAACAGCCCTAGTATTGCTTTACAACGCGACGTTAATATAACTAAACTAAACTAAAATCACTAATCAGTGTATGGCCAATAATCATTATCAGATTGATAACAGTTGAATTTTAAAATTAAACAAAACAAATAAAGTATATATAAAAGATTAAAATAGTTTTCGAAATGACTTTCTGAATCTTTCACTGGTTTTAAAACTGATTTTTTCCTTTGGAATGATAAGGAAAATTATTATTTGTTTATGAGTACTGAAACGCCAGATTTTTAAAAAATGACGTTTATTATTAGTGTCACTCTTAATTTATTCTGTTTATGCTGAATACTGATATAAATAATAATAGCTTTCTAAGCTATTATTGGATCATTATATATACATATTTTATAACATGGAAATATTGAGAATTTGTAAGTATTTTAATTCATAGTAAATTAATGAATTCAATAATTATTTTATTTTAGATATCAGTTTTTCTTGCAAGTGAAACAGGATATTTATCAAGGACGATTGCCTCTTACTTATGATTTAGCGGCTGAATTATTCGCTTACGCCATTCAATGTAAGTAAAATTCAATGTATCTATTTGTTATAACTTGATTTTTGAACAAAAAGCTGTGTTCCATAAAGAATGATTTTCTAAAGTTCTCGGTTTCTGTTTATTGGTTAGGATTTATTTCAACCCATTTAAAGTAATCTCATCTGATTGAAACTCTTTCATGCTGTCGTATTTTACTGCAATGCTCAAAATATATTTTTAATTTTTTTCTATCGATTGTCTTCAGAATGTTTAGCGAATTTCTCTTTATGTCATAAAGAGTCAGAGAACAATTGTCTTCAATTCAGGCTGCAAAATGAAAATATTGGACATGAAATATTAAAATCTTGTTATTTATGAACACATTCCAGGTAATTGTACAAAACTCAAAAGTTACTTCACTGTAATTCAATTAAATGTACAAAACTCAAAAGTTACATCACTGTAATTCAATTAAATGTACAAAACACAAAAGTTACATCACTGTAATTCAATTAAATGTACAAAACTCAAAAGTTACTTCACTGTAATTCCAAAACTCAAAAGTTAAGTTACTGCGATTCAGGTAAATGTATAAAAGTCATAGAATTTATACAATTCTGGTAAATGTATAAAAGTTCTGTTACTGCAATTCTGGTAAATGTATAAAAATTTTATTACTGCAATTCTGGTAAATGTATAAAAGTTATGTTATTGCAATTTAGGAAAATGTATAAAAGTTATTGTAATTCAGGTAAATGTATAAAAGTTATTGTAATTCAGGTAAATGTATAAAAGTTTTGTTACTGCAATTCAGGTAAATGTACAAAATTCAAAAATTACATTACTGCCATTCTGGCTATTTTAGAAATGAATTACTTCACGGAAAGTCACAAAATATTTTAATAGTCTTCCTTGTCATCAATATAATTTAGAAATCGAAATTCATCGTGCATAACAGTTCGATTATCGAAAACAGAAAGTTCATCGCCGATAGATTCTCTGTTTTTCTTAACATTTCTTTCTTTTCTTAAAAACATTTTTAAAAGATTTATTTTCGATCAAGATGTTTTCTGAAACAATATAAACGTCATTGTTCTTCGAAATTTTCACGGGAAAACAAAATATAAAAGCTGTTCTTTGCGTGTGGCATTCGCCATTTTTAAGAAAATCGTTATAAGGAAAAATTCTTCATTCGTTAAAAAAGCATAACATTTGCAAATAATTATAGAAAACAAAATATGGAGTGTTTTAAAATGCTGATGAAAATCAGAGTAAATTTTGAAATAAATAAATAAATGCATTCTTTTTTTAAAAAAAAATAATTCTTTCTTGTTTTAAATAAGCTTTTTCGATACACTTTCTCCGCCATCGCTGTGTTTCTTTTTGTCGATATGAAAGTTTATAATCTGGTTGTCATAATACCTTTTGTTAGCTCTCTGAGGGTAATATTTTTTAAATAAGTATTTTCAGACTTAACCACACTCTTATTTTTAACAAACAGAAACGAGACTTGCTTTCCCGCCGCGGTAAAAGCGGGAAAAACAAAGAGGGAAAAAGCAATGCAACGATTAATTTGCTTAATAATGGCTTCAAAATACACTAATCTCATCGTTTGGTCTTACTTTTTTTAAATGAAACTCGCTTCTCAAAAGAGCAATGTCTTTTGAATGGCAGACGCCAGTAATTATTGTTGACGTGGGCCTAAAGGCTGACGTCATAACTGATTTGTAAAAAATAAGATAGGAAGGGGAAGAGGAGAAATGGGGGGTTTTAATGCGTCTTATTCTCTCCCACATGATTACATAATTGGATTGTAGAAGAACGAACCATTTTTTTAATTATTATTTTGATTACTAACTCTCTTTTTTTATTATTATTTCTGTCTCTTATTTATATGTATGTGTGTGTGTGTGTTTAATCCAAGGCTGCCAGATTGGGATAGCAAATTAATGTCGAAAATCTGAATCTTCAATATGGGAGTGATGCATGTTTTTATCGCTTTTTGCTTTCACATGTAAGTAGAATACAAAAAAGAAAATATTGTAATTCTTCAAAAATTCGATCTCAAAATTCTGATGAGTATCTAAGTTTCTAATCTTTCACCCTTCCCCCCCCCCAAAAAAAAATTAGAGCTAAGTTTTTTTGGTTTATGAATGCTATAACACATAAACGCTCAGAGCTATTTCCATGAAATTTGGTATATATCTTTCCCTCCGAAATTGCAAATTACCAACAAATTTGGACGAAATTCATGTGTATTTATAAACATGATACTAGAAAAAATGCAAATAGTTATTTGGATAAAACGAGGTAAATAAATTTATTATTACAATTGGAGGCCTGTAGGAATTTTTTTGCGAAACCATCTGTTTATTTTGTCTATTTAAATATTGTATATTGCGATTTGCCTGTTTAAATATTGTATATTACGATTTGTCTATTTAAATATTGTATATTACGATTTGCCTATTTAAATATTGTATATTACGATTTGCCTATTTAAATATTGTATATTACGATTTGCCTATTTAAATATTTTATATTATGATTTGTCTATATAAATATGTGCATATTACGATTTGTCTCTTTAAATATGTGTATATTACGATTTGTCTCTTTAAATATGTGAGCCCGATAATTCGAAAATGAGTGACTTTATTAATTAAATTTGAAATGTTGTTTTGTCATCAGTAATCTAGATCTCTATAAAATTTTGGATTCAACTGGTTGTAAGAGAATCACTCAAAATCTATATTCAATTTTCTTTTACTTTTTCTCCGAAGCGTAAAACATGTGATATTGTGTTCGCAAGTTAACACCACGTTTGATTAATTGAATATTTGATTTATCTTTCGTATTTCTGATTTAAAATAGGGAATTTTTTTAATAAAGAAATTTTAACTAGACTATAATTTTAATAATAAATAAATTTCATTTATACATTTTAGCTTTCAAAATTAGTTTAAGTCAGTCCCTTAAGTGGTATCAAACGGTGCTTAATTGTATTTTGCACAGTAATGATTAATAACATGCAGAGCGTAATTCATAAAAAACATTATAATTAATTAAAAATTAATCGTTAGAATAAATGATGAATTTAAGATCATTCTTCTTGAAAAAAAAAAAAAAAAAAAAAAAGACTGAAGCTTTGAATTTAGCCTTAAAAAGCCCAATCCTGCAACCCTGGTACCTGGAAGAAAAAAAAGCTAAGCTTGAAGCGCTTTAATTCAAAAGCTGGGGCAAAGAAGCGCACTACAGTGAAAGAAACTCTTCAATCAACATGACTTATGGCTCATTTGCAAGGAAGCTGCGCTTTAAAGAAGCAAAAGCCTAATTGGAAAAGTTGGTAGTGATGCATCGAATGCCCAGTGGAAGAATAGAATATGCGAGTGGGAAACGATGTTTCTAAATTTTACTCAGGAGAATAAAGCTTCAATTCGAACATTAATTTCTTTATTTCGCTTTCTGTAGGGGTTCCGAGGCATAAAAAAACGTATAAATAAAATGTTATTGATGCTGCACGAATTTTTTACAATCCATTCTGCAGTTCCTTTGAAAGCACTCTTCACCAATGAAACTTTTAAATGATATTGTTGTTTGGAAATTTATCGAAATTATGGTTGTTAGGAAATGTCAATAATCACATTTATGTCTAATTTTTATATTTATGCCTAAATTCTTTAGGGCTGGAATGACTACTAAAAATATTTAAAGGCAATCAGAATAGAAATTTATCAATTTCGATTTTTTGTAACTAAAATATTTTCTGTAAAGAAAAATTAATATATACGTATTGATATCTTTAATCTAACTTAAGTCTTAATTAATTTTTTAATTTTTATCTTAATTGATCCATATTTCCATTCTAAAATGGTCCCTTATTTCCTAATTAAATCCCGCTTTTTATTTAGTTATTTTTAACACTCTCTCTAGAAAATTGTTGCATTCAGCAGTTCTCACGTTCCAATGGAAGGGATACAAATCCTTAATGTTTGATCATTCTTTTAAATATACCAAAATTTCTCTTTCCTAAGTCTGCACGTGTCAAAGAAATCCCTATCAAATTCTCATGGTAAAACGATTGAATGGAAAAATTTGTGATGCAATGTAGGGAGACATATTTCTTACTGCTTATTCTTTGTACGTAAGTTATGCTTCCCGTGTTGAAATAAATTGACATTTTAAAGCGTCAAAAGTTTCTTCTGTTTAGCTACGCAACTGCTAAAATATGTTTACATGTATATTTTAACTATTTAGTTCTTTTTTTTTTCTAAAATAAGCCTTTATTCTTTGTCGTAATGACTGTATATTCATTAACAGGCCCATTGGCATTAGAAATACTGTCCGATCTGTTATATTTTTTAATACCCATCTGCATAAAAAAATTTCCGTTCGAAATTTCAAAAAATGCTTCTAAATTCTCTTGATTAAAATATCTAATAATATTTCTCGTTCTGTTTTGAAGTATTGTAGATAAGCTGAAATGTGCTTCTAAAAATCATGAGATCCGATTTTGTTACTCACCCTTTGAAATAAGGGAGGGCATATATGTATATCTTTTCCTAGAGTTATGGATTTTTTCAACCAAACAATTAATTCCAAATACCTGTATCTTGTAAATGTAGATGAGAAAGTCAATTGATAGCGAAATAGGATTTCTTGTAAATTTTAACAAAAACTTTATAAAAATTTCTAAAAACCGACCAAATACCTAGCAAAAAAATTAATAATTAAAATAAGTTATTTCATATCTATCAAAATTTTTGTTTTAAAATCATAAATGCGCTTTGGTCCTAATAACCGGCTGGTCTGATTACACGAACATGCCCTATGTTACAAGACGAGACGTGCTATACGTAACATATTAAAATGTCAGTATGACCTTTATTATGCGGCACACGCGTACGGCGAACATACAAACAAGAACTACTGCTGCCTATGAACTTTATTCATTAAAAAATAAATTTACTAACAAATTCTTCGAAACGATCTACACGATAATCAGCATGCAAAGCATAATAAAAAAAAGTTCTTATCAAATTCAAGTCAACCTTTGAAGAACTTACTACCGAGGTGCCCGTTCTAAGAAACAAAGAGCTTGCTCACCTCCCACTGGTTCTTTTCCCTTTCGGACTTCCTGCTGTACACAGGCGACTTGTGGCTTCTTTTTCATCTTCCCTGCCACTTTCTTTGGTTCGTTTAAACGAAATTTCGGTTCAAATAAGCGAATAATATTAGGCTTATGTACATAGGATTTGTTTCGGTTCTTTAAGATTCGGTCCGATTACCCGGTGGTCCAATTAACCGGATTCGACTGTATATATATATATATATAATAAAATTTCCAATTGTTAATAAAATACTTTTTATTCATCCACTCAAGTTAAAATATATTTTTTAAAACTTGCAGTGGATGACACTTGATGTTAATACAGTTTTATTCAAATATTAATTACATTTAATTCCTTTTTAATACTTGAAATAGAGCTTTAGCAGTTTGTAATGAAAATTGAAATCAACAGGCAATAGCTCAGTCGGTAAAATGTAAGGATTTCAGTACGTATTTATCACGTGAAGGTGAAAAATACAAGTTGAATGCTTCCGGAAATCAAAAGTATTTTTTAATACTTAAAAAATTTTTTGAATTTTTTTAAATAAAAAGTAACTAAAATAAATTTTTTCTTTGTTGACCTAAATAGGAATTGAATCAATTTTTTAAAAAAAATATTACTTATTATTAATAAGTGGATGAATGTAAATTTAAAAAAATCATAAATGGGTGTTTGCCAAATGCAAATGTTATTCTCGATCTACATATTTCATCTCTATTTTTGGGATTTTTTTTAAGAATTTCGAATATTTTGAATGAAATGTCTGTTACTTGAAACCGATGGCTTAACACTTCTGCTTTCAATACTTTTAAACTTACTAGAAATTTACTTTAAACTTACTGAGCTTCAATTATTCTAAATAAGATTTCGGCTTGTTAGAGAAGTTATTTGCACAATTTTGAGGTAATTTGGTTCTTCCTTCTTTCTAATGAAGCAAGATAATCACAGCATTTGAAAATATTCTCTGCTCCAAATTATCACCTTATTAACTAGCTTGCAAAGTATTGGTACCTCCATTTTGAGAACTATTACTTCAAGTAAAGTCCTAATGACTTGCTTAATATATATGAAAATTGATTCCCTCGTTTCACACCAGTAATTCTCGTATCAATTTTCTACATAAAATGGCAATTATTAATCATCATGTACTATGTAACAAGCTTAACTACAGAATTAGATTGATCTGCATCGTTGGAACTCAATTTTTTTGGTTGCTCGTAACTTGTTATACTTTTTTAAAGAACATGAAGATGAATATTTAAAAATTTTTGAAGCCGAAGTTCAAAATTGCAGATATTTCACTAGAAGATAAATGTTAAGCTCTTAAGTCTCAGAAATATTGCGGGTTTTTCGATATGAAGTGGCAATTATTTTGGGGAGCGTTCGTCATAAATGCGCCTTTTGAATACTTATCTTTAAAAAATTAAATTATACTAAAGCGATAATCTTAAAATTATATTATAGAAAAGTTAATGGCTTTAAAAATCATATGCCATTCGAGACGAATTCTTCTCTGAATCCAAGGATGCATTTCTTGATTAGAAAAAGGCCATATTTGAAATCGTTCTGAACTTTTATTAAGAATAATTATGTAACGGAGAAACAATTCTTAAACATCTGTTTTAAAATGGTACTTTACGGAATAATTTCGCTTTGCAAGCCAGATTACTCAGACTCAAATGTATTTTAAAATGTCATTAGCCCAAAATAGATAACAGAAGTAACAATGAAATTTAGGTTGCATCAATTCCTTCAAATATCTGTGACGAATGGGGTTATGGTCTTAGAGGTAAAATTACTTTAAAAAATATGGCCAGGTCCAGAGGTACATAAAAAAATTCAGTTATGTTTTGTTTACTTTCTCGTATACGTAGTATAGAGAAAATATAGTTATCTTCAAAAAATTCGAACTCAAGATTTTGATGAATTTCTACTTTTGAAACCTCCTTGAGTTCTAAAAACACATTTTTGGGAAATGTCCATTTGTCTGTCTATGACAAAGATAACTCAAAAACGCTTTGAACTAGACAGATAAAATTTGGTATACGTTCTTTATTCTAAATTTGTAAATTTCTATCAGATTTTGAGTAAAAATCTGTTCAGAGGATATCCGACTCTTTGAATATAAGAGAATATGATAATTGTAAAAATTAGAGAGCTAGGTAAATAAAATTCGGTACCAGATTTAACATTTATTGTGTAGAGACCTATCAAATTTTGAGCCAAATCCAATTTCGAATTGATCGCCTATTAGTCTGTAATTTCACAAGTAAGCAAGCATGATAATTCAAAAAGGGAATGGCGTAAATGCATCAAATCTGGTATGGGATTTTGTGACTAAAGTGCAGTTTTGGATCAATTCTTTGTTTCAATCGATTGCGAAAAACTAGTCTAAAATGTAAATTCAATTTTTGGATACAATTAACCTCATGCCCGGTATTAATTGTCAAAAAAAAAAAACCCTCAAGCAATATACTCAACAGATATAATAAACTCGCGCGTAAGATTCGTTTTTTGTAACTGTCGTTCGCCAAAGAAATGAAATGCGTTCTCAAGCATGACAGGTTTATTAGAGAGTATGCAAGAAAGTTGTGGGGAGACCATTCCTGTTAGATCTTTATTCGCTTTAATTTGAACCCTAAAATAAACACCGCAGGGAAGAAAAATGAGAAGCGATATCTGAATATGGACCAAAAATGGAAGCAGATCTAAATAATGAAATAAGTGTCCCTACTGATATTATCCTATAATCTAAATAGGCAACGGTATACTCCCTGAGGCACTGCTTCTTAAACCGTATTTTCTAATTAATATTTGTTATTTCATTTGATTTAAAAGTGCCATGTGCTCAAACATATTTTAATTAAATAAATATATAGTTTAATTTTCAGAACATTATTCTTGCTTCATGTTCTCAAGTTTATAATTAGTTTGTGTAATATTGACTTATAGATCAAAAGGCCTGGCACAGTCTGTATTAGAGTATCTATAATTTTCAAAAAGTTATATATGTTTAGAATCACTTTTGAAGTAATTCTAACCATGAGTTTATTTTATTCGTGAGATATTGACATTAATTGTCTTTAAAGTAAATCACGATTCTATATTTTGTTTTTGTAGTTTGCCTTAATAGTTATTACTTAAAATCAATTGAAATTGAAATTAAAGTAAAATAAAAAATATATATGATTCTGGAAGTGAAAATGGAAATGTTCGACCTTTGCAATCCTTTAGAATTCTCACAGAGTTAAATCAGTTTAATGATTTTGTGCTTCAAATCAGTCCAAACATGTATATTTTGGATAATGGGAATGATATCGAATGTGAGAATATGGTTTACTGTATCGAAAACAAGGGAAGACGAGAAATAAAATAAAATTTGACGATTGCGAAATTATGTATGTAATAGAACAGTGAATTCAAAGCTTGCTTTTAAAAGAGGCTCAGCAAAAATAAATTATTCATTATTTGAGCTTTCATTCGATAGTTCATTTTTTAAATGATGGCGAGTAAAATAAATAAATATACGTTAAAGATTTTAGCACGCAACTAAAAGAAATTAGAAATTTAAATTTAAGACACTGAATGCGATTTATTTTTTTTTGAAGTTATCGGCATCCTATTAAAACACTGTGTTTCATCCCCCCCCCTGAGCAAGGCGAATAATTGATATAGATAACATTTTTTTTATTTAAAATATTTGAAAATTTTCTTCCCTTTCATGGGCATTGTCTTCAGTGGTTTAAATTAATAGTATCCTGTGTGGCACCCTGAGGACACTTTTACTGAGGTGCGGCGAAACATACATATTTTCCATAATTTTGCTTACATTCTTAACATTTAACATTTTTGCAGAATTCTTATAATCTAAATCAATAAATATGCTTTCAACATTATAAAAATACTATAAATAATTGATTCATGCCACTTTTATTATTGATTGCCACTAAATATAATCTGATCGAGTTGTCTTGTGACAATCTATTAAAACATGACAGTTAACAGCATTGAATTAATTGAGTTTTGGTTATCTGAGAATGATGAATTTCTTCTCTTCTGTATCGGAGAGTTTTAATTTCATTCAATATTTCTTGGTTGTGCGTGGTCGGGTTTTATCGCTGAGTATATTTTAAATCTATGATTTGAGAAAAATTGTCTACCGTTCAACAGGTTCATTCATCTCACTGATTATTTATTGCATTTATTAAAATTTGTTAAACATTTTTTATGCATTTTAAAATGCGTTGGTTACATCTTTATGCTGGGTGATCAGCGAATAAGTCCTGATTTCAAAACTAAATATCTTTACAAAAAAGATTGATAGAATTATGAGGTAAACTGTACGTTTATTAGCAAAAGTGTAAAAATTGTGCACAAAAGTTAGAAAATTTAGTTACAAAAATTGTTAACAGATGACGCTCTGCTCTGAAAACTTTTTCTCTGAAAGGAGTCATAAAAAAATAATAAAGTGATGTGGTATTTACAATGAAAATACAATTTTTTCAAAATGTTCACCGTTCGAAGCAATAAGGTGGCGTAATCGAACAATGAAATTTGACATCACGTCTTGCCTCTTCTTTAGTTTTATCTGCTGATGAACTCCATACAAAACAAAATGCAACTTTATTTCTGCCATTATTATGTTATGATTTAGTCCGTTTATCATTATTCTAAACAAGTAATATAAAAAAAATTAAGTCAGTTCGTACTTAGGTCAACAAAGAAATTTTTTTTGTGTTAGTTACTTTTTATTAAATAATTACAGTTAGTATAAATATGTATATACATAAGGCCGCGGTAGCCGGGTTGGTAGAGCGTCAGTCTCGTAACCGAAAGGTCGCGGGTTCTGTCCTCGTCTTGGCCAAAGACCACCGTGTTGGCTAATGGCAGTTGGGGCACGTTAAATATGTCGAGACTGCAAAGTCCTCCAAGTTCCCATAACAAAACGATACCTCTGGGGGTACTGAATCAGGGATGAGTCGGTCTCTGATTTGGATCTAAATTCCGACTTGCTGATGGATGAATGAGTGTATGAAGGAATTCGACCACCCCCTAAAAAGGGTTGTGTCGTGTGTGTGAGCTAGAAGTCAGACTTCTGCCCTCTGGGCGCTCAGGGGTCTTTACCCTCAGAAGCTACTGCATCCCCTTTCCGTGCAAAACACGGACACGACAACAACATGTATATACATATGACAGAATCGCAATATTAAATGGCAAATTCTTTTTGCTGCATTTCGCCACTGACGGTATTATTCGTAAATTTATATCCTGCTAAATATCTTATATAAGAGAAATTTTTTTCCTCCCATATAAAACTAATTAATTAATAAAAAAATTATTAATTTTCATAAGAATTGAATTCGTATTTTTCTTGTGAAAAATATTGAAATCCGTGGATTTTACCGATTGAGCTGCAACCTGTTGATTCAAACTTTCTATGCAGACTGCTAAAACTCTATTTAAAGCATTAAAAATGAATCAAATTTAATTAATGAATTAATATTTGAAGAAAAACTATATTAACATCAAATCTCATCCACTACAAATTTTAAAAAAATTATTTGAACCTGAGTGAGTAAATAAAAAGTATCTTATTAACGATTAAAATTTTGAATAAGATATATAAATATATACCAGCGGGTGACCGAGCTCCGCTCGGAGAAAACAGGCATCGAAGCTAACTCGAAGATTTAAATTTTCAATTGTGATTTATCAAAACAATACATGCCATAAGAAAATTTGTGAAACCATTGGTGAAAAGATAACTGGTTAAACCACGGCTTTTCATCGTCCACCAGCGATGTCATGTCTTGATGTTCCATTGGAAATTCCCATCTGCACTGGTCTCTTCCATGTTTGCTGACCATGCACGGAGCGTTTGGGTTCATATCACCACACGGGTTATGGATCACCCATTTCGAGATCAGTTCCTTGAGTTCCGGATCATCTTCTGGAAACTTTATTAGTTCGCCATATTGGCTATAGATGGCAGCACGTTACCGATTGAAACCTATTAGCCATTATGGCGAACTAATAAAGTTTGAAAATATCCTATCTGTAACTTCAAACTGCTTGACCGTAGCGCTTCAAAACCGGCGCCAATCGATTCCTCGTGGCCAAAAACCCCAGACCCCCAAGTTTACCGGAGTTTATTAATTCTGGGGCGATTTTCGACTTGACAACCATTCCTCGTATTATAGTATAAGATAGGGAGAGTGTGAACCAATAGTAGAAATTGAAAAATGTAATTCAACTTGCTTAAAACTGGTTATTTTTATTTAAAAGTCCATAAATGTAATCGAATTTTCTTACATATAAGTCCTTAGTAATTTTTTTATGATTTTTTTTCCAGCTGAGCTTGGTGACTATGATCCTCGTCGGCATTTACCAGGATATGCATCTGAATTCAATTTTGTACCTAATCAGACTAAAGATCTAGAATCCAAAGCGATGGAAATCCACAAAGGACTATGGTAACGAATTCTTTTTCTCTGATTTATTTTCATGATTTTGGTTGAATTCCTTT
>JAPMOQ010037973.1:386110-426714 GCA_026543055.1 Argiope trifasciata | reverse complement strand
GTCCACCCTGAAGGAATCCATTACTAACAATGGATTGTCAATACGGTCCTGCTTGTGGAGATCAGATAACTAAGAATGTAATCAGGTGAAGCCTTTCCCTGTATTTTTAGAAAATTACTAGTATTTAACTTTTTTGTAATGCAATTGCTTGAACTACATGGGTTTCATTCAGATCCAAGGACTAATCCAGTTTGACTCCGACTCCACTTATTGAAATTCCATTAATATTTAGATGCGATATTGTAAAGACCTTCAGAGATTGTAATTTAATTTTCGAACTAGACCTTCTGCCTAAGCCAGGAACGTGGTCCTTTTTTGACTGCGCAACGTATGAAAAACATAAGACGACTTATTCATGGATGAAAAAAAAAAAGAGGGATTGCAGCTTCTTTGACTGAAACACCAAAGGTAGAAGTCTGACTTATATCTAATACCTGTAAATAAGTCCAATACCTTTGTAGGGTATAATTGGAATAGCCTTCACACTTATGGTAGCCCTACCAGGAGTTAATCTCGTGATATACTTCACCCATTCCCCCAGTGACACCTACACGTCACAATGAGGCAGTGCACAGTACTTGAGAAGGAAGTGAATGTATAAACTATATATTTCTTTTCAGGAAATGAAGAAAATTTTTAAATTCTTGATATTCAAAGGCAAATGAAATATTTTTGACGTAATTTATTTAAAAAAATATATTGTATTGGAGGTTGAAAATATAGTATTTATTTAATTTGATAAAAAAAGGGTTGTTGTTTGGCGATAAGGAGTTTTATTATTACAAATATTCAAATAATGTTCAAATTGTTCAAATATATTCAATAATATTCAAATGGTTTCTTTTTTTAATTTGTACATTGTCTATTAAGAATAGTTTTAAGATCATCAATATTGGAATCGAATTATTATAAGACATTAGGGATTGTTTCGAATGTTGTGACAGGTTAGCTTTCGGAATCAAATACAAGACTGAATTCACAAGTTTAAAGAAAGTTCGTTATGTAAATGACCTATTGTGTATTTTGCTGTCTTGGATTACTCTTCCTTTGCTGATATAGAGAAATGAGAGAGAGAGATTCTGATCGGTTGCCATTTTCAGCATTTAACCACAACTCAAAATGAAGCGTTCTGTTTCTAACAAGTTGCTCGAAAAAGAAATTCTTTTTCGAAGTTTTCTCAGGCACGTCGAAAAGACCATTAAATTAGCAAAAGAAACATGGTTATATCCCGGATTCTGCTTGAGAAATTCCACAATATTGATGTTTAAATATAAATTTTCGTGTATTAAGAGTCTTTGATTTCGTTTCAATATGCATTCTTTTAAAGAACCTTTTCTTTCTTTCTTCCAGGGTGAAGATAGCATAGAATATTACTTAGGGCTCACTCCAAGTGGCATTCTTGTGCTCCGAAACAAGACGAAGGTCGGAAATTATTTCTGGTGAGTGTAATAAAATAAATCTCATGAGTATCTCAATGCAGTAGCTCTTGTTACCGCTGATTAAATGATTGTCATGATTTTTCAGGCCCAGAATAACGAAGGTGTACTATAAAAGGAAATATTTCATGATTAGGGCAAAAGATAAGAGTGTGAGTATTTTACCGGTACTTTCAACTGCAAAAACTCTTTATTATAATGCATGCAATACTGCCTATTTTACTTACCTTGAATAGCAATGATAGTAATTTTATATCGACTGACATTTGTATCATGTAAAATGTCACTGATAATGATCGCTCTTCTATCTAAAAGAATTAGTATGCTCGTGTCCAGTGAATATTAGTTGAAGACTTTATCTTTTGGTGGCTTCTTTATATACATCAAATAGAAATTTATAGTTACATGTCTGTGTAACATTTAAAATGACGCTACACAAATGGCACTGAGGCTAAAGAGATGCATTTAACATGTTAACTTAGAATAAATTTCTTCTAAAAATTATCTTTCATCTATACATATAATGTTTAAATTCATGTGCTCTAAATATATGATGGAAAGATAATCAAAGCTCCTTATACTTAGTATTCTTTATAAGGATTATATCATTGAAATTCAAACGGTTTAAAACACAAGTAAGTAGAGATACAAGATCCAGGGTACGAGATACTTCTAATTTTTTCTAAGTGTTGTGGTCCACCCATTGTCATAGGTGTGGTGAGCTAAAAAAAGTCTATAATATGTATCATAACTTAATAATAAATACAGAAATGTACTTATCCATATAACTGTTGTTGTTATTACTTATAGCACTTTACAAGTCCGCTGACTTATCTGTGAGCGATTTAAGCCGAGCGAGTGTCTCTTGATTTTTCAGTAGCGCCAACTACGGTCAAAAGTACGACTTATCTACTTCATGCGTCACATTTGCTTGCACAACCCCTTTTTACAGGGGGGCGCGTTCAAACATCTCAAAGATAGAATACAAGCGAAGAACAATTTTGTTCGAACCGGGACTCGAGCTCGGAACGCCCTGATCTCAGTAAAGACGCGCTACCCATATATCAGGACGACGGCACCTGTATAACTATAAACATAATAATATTAGCCGTTGATGTTCCATAAATGTGTTTCTTTTAGTACGCATGTCCTAGGTCTTAGTAAAGGTGGTCAACACAAAATGTCTTGATAGCCCACCGATCGATTGCGATCGCCTGATTGTCTACCCCTGCGTAGAAGTATGGAAGTATGTACATGGATCATATGATCATGTGTTATGCTGTTTTCATAAAAGTTAGTGGAGGAGGAATTAATATTTTAATTGAGCGTGATAGTGCATTATATATTGCTTGTCAATAATATATGAGCTTCATTAACAGAAATAAAAAGCTGTTGAAAAAAAAAAAAAGATTCTTTCAGATTAGGTGATTTTCTCTTTTAGTCGAAAGTATTCAAAATACCAGGTACAATATTGGATAAGAAGAAAAAAAAATCTTTCTTTTTGCCTTGGTAATTATTTATTACGTACATGTAATAAATTCAATCTATCATCTCCTTTAAAATAAATTATTTTTACTTTAAAGTCTCTAAAAATATAATATTTACATCTATAATTGTTTTAGGTTGAAATTGACTATCGCCTGATATCTAAAGCCAGCCCCTTTTAAATTGCTAGCCTAACACTTTTTTATTTTCACCTACCAAATAAGGGAAATAAAACAAATAGATGTGCTTTTTAGGTCCCTTTTTTACTTTCTCACATGCATAGTATAGAGAAAGTGTAGTGATCGTCAAATGATTCGAACTCGATATTTTGACGAATCTACATGTTTCTTACCTCAATAAATTCGAAAAACTTATTTTTGGGAAATGTTTACTTAACTCTATGTGACAAAGATAATTCACGCTTTCAGCTATATGGATGAAATTTAGTATACGATCTTAATACCAAATTTGCAGATTTCTAACAAAGTTTGAGCAAAATATGCCAAGAGGAAGTTGATTTGCCCAACTGTTTGAATATAAGTTAAAACAATAACTTCAAAACAAAGATAATTAGATTAATAAGATTCGATATTCAGTCATAATATTTATAGTGTAGACGACTGTTAAAGTTTCAGCTAAAACCAACCACAGATTGACCATCTATCAGACTTTACTTTCAAAGACATGTAAACGCGTTAATTCAAAAACGAAACGACGTAAATGTATCAAATTAGATATGGAATTATGTGACTCCAAGGGCAGTTTTGTGTCATATCTTTGTTTCAATAGAATAAGAAAATAACTTGCCAAGGATAATACAATAGATGATTAAGTTAGCCGAATTCAAGCCAAAGATGAATATTTGTTAACTGTTGTACACCAATGCCAAGCAAGACGCTCTCTGGCATGACAAATTTATTAGAGAGAATGCTGGAAAGTTTCGAGACAACCAGTCCCGCTGGTTTCTCGCATGTTCGTTGCGTTTCATTAAAACCAACCGTTAATTGGATAACCACAAAATGCATTTATAAGGTTAATTTATTTTAAGATAGCTTTCTTTTCTTTATATATGTATTAAAGTTTCAGTAATAAAACAATTGTGTGTAGAAATCTTAAAAGATATTTACTACAAAAATAAGTTTTGAATTGTGTTGAATGCATGTTTTTGCATTATATTAATTAATGTCTAACTATTAATTATTAATGAAATACTTGGTTTTACAGAATGAACAGAATACTTATGGGTTCGAGCTCCCCAGCAAAAGAGCTTGCAAGCACCTGTGGAAATGTTGCGTGGAACATCGGGCGTTCTTCAAGTAGGTATATTTTTATTGCAGGGAAAATGGATCAAGTTGTAACTATTTTTGAAAAAAATTATATTTTTAATTATATTCACGATTCTATGATTATAACTGTTTATTTTTATAGCTTAACTATTCGTTTATTATATACATAAAAATATTTATTAGTCTTTTCTATTTTAGCACTAGTAATATTAAAAAAAAAACTTATTGAGTGCACAACTTGCCCAGGGCTATTGGGCGAGTTGTAACAATGAAAATTTCTTTTAATTATATTTCCATGATTACTTTTTTATTAATGAAAATAAATAAAGTCACCACCGTAATTCTATCACTTAGCATAATGATAATAAATGATGTCAAATAGTTTACAGTGGAGTAAAGATGAAACTATTCACCCAATCAACCTAGAAGGCAATCTGCATTAGAATTGCAATGCACGCAAGCAAATAATAAACTACATTCTATTCTATAAAATTTTGTACCCTCATTTCTCAAATTAAGCATTGAACCACACCACACACACACTTCTTAATCAGAATTGGAGAGTGGTGAATGAGAGCGATGGTCTGTTTATAATGTCTTGGATTACAGACCAAAGTGCTCTGGCTTGAAATTCTATTCCACCTAGAGCCACCGTAAGTGGATATGTGTATACTAAAATTTTCTATCCTGAGTGTTCCCAGATGAAGATGTGAAATAGGAAGAGAAAGAGCCAACTCAGGTCGTCTGATTGCTTTTCAGTATTATGTGGTCTATCAGAATATCAAAATCTAAAAATATCAGAAAACGTATGTGTATCAAATTAGAGAATATTCAATGACTAATTCAAAATTAAACAATACATTCAGTGTATTTCTGAATTCAAAATAAAGTAAAATAATTAAAAATTTGGAAAAAAATATTGCAAAGATTATTTTCCCAAATGATTTCATTTAATTATGAATTATACATATTCAATTAGGGCCGAGAAATTATAATTGAGTTTATGCCATTACGTTAACCAAATATTTTTATCTACATATTTTTTAATTAAATATTTATCTACGATGATTGATTCAATTATTCTAATTTATCTGTGATAATATCCTAATTTTACCTATCGAACCAAGAGAACTTTGACCTTACTACTAAATTGCAGATACAAATATGTAATTTAAATACTTGACAAACATTATTTAGCTGATCCGCAATGATGAATAAATATAGCTTCTATGAGCTTTTAATATTATCTGCTTTATCGAAAGGCGAAAATGAATGCATTCAGAGGAGCGTTCAACCCAAAAGTGGACAAACGGGGTACACACGAAACGTTAATTATATGAAGAATCAACTTGTAGCTGGTGTTTAAGAAAATGTTTACTGCATGCAATGATATATTTAGTCATTTTGAACCCGAGGCAATACACATGAGGAGGCTTCTCTTTTCAATAAACTCCTCAGTTTAGTTTCTCATTTCAGTTTATTCATCATATTAAAAAATTAATTTAAATTTATTGTTTTTGTAATTTAAAAAAATGTATTATTTATTACTACCTTTGAATGTCAATAAATGCTATTATTTTCAAGCAGACGCTTGGTGAAATATTATGGTAAATAAGTTTTTAAATATTGTAATAAATAAGTGAAAATAATGAATGATATTAAGATTAATACTGAAACAGGAATTTGACCAATTATGATGAAATGCTAATATTATCTTTTTATTTTAAAATTCATGAAATTTGCATTTTTTATAAATTTATTAATTTTTCAGCTAGAATAATGTGCTTTTGTCATCAATTTGCTTGTTTCTTGAATCATACTAGGCAGCTGCCTGATGTGACCTGTCGAAAATCTGACTCTATACAACGCGATTGAATTCTGTTATAATGTAATATACAATATAAAGGCAGAAATGAAAATAATAATTCTTTGAATTTGCATTCCTTACTGACATGTTTATTTGGAAGCTAGTATAACCTTCTTTGGTCTGTCTATCTGCTGAGAGTCTAGGCAGCTACCTGGCGTGACGTCGAAAAAAGGGGTTATACAACATGATTACTTTGTGTTATAATGTAATATACAATATAAAGGCAGAAATTAATACAAAAATTTTAAAAAATTACACATTTTGTTTTGCACATTACTGTATTTGGCTCATTATATCGGTAAAGTATAAAACCTCGGCAAATAAAATGCCTAGTAATGTATATACTACCAGATTTAGGTATATATGTAATTTTTAGGTAAAGTATGAAAATGTTAGAATTATTACATTCTTTCCCTAGACATTGCATATAATACCTAAGGATTCTATAAAATGACAAATACTATTTAGGCGAAATATGAAAAAAGTTCTCGATGAGGCCATTGTATAGATGAGATGCATTCCTCAAAAATATAAATATAATTTTGGAAAAATAATAAAAGTGCCATTAAAAAAATTATTCAAAATACTTAAATTAAAATGAAAGCTGTACAAAATAAAAATTTGTCTTTCTTAATAAGGGGAACAAAATTTTCATATAAAAAGTATTTTAAAATTATCCTACTTGTTGTAACATAGCAGGCTTGAATGATTTTTTTGAATTACGTTTCATTGCATTTTTCACGTGAAGATATTTCATATGTCGGCGCTCTGTTTTATAAATGCATTTAACAAATCCTTGACCGCTTTTATTTGACTTAATTGGAACTGACCGGAGAAGAATTTCGTACTCACGAATATGTTAAATTCTATGAAAGCTTTTAGGGCATAAAGTGAACGATGATCTTGCATATACTTGTTTTACAATTCATTTAGAAGGTCCAGATTTGTTATCCAAGTCGATAGAAAGCATCCTCTGTCACATTCCTTACAACTGCCAATACATTGCGCGAATCACCTTGCCGCGTAAGGAATTGAAATTCGTACTATAGCTTCGGAAGCAGCAGCAATGAATTAAAGATGTATTTCATACTTTGCCGGTTTCTCATTTGCCATTCTATAAAATGCCTAGGAAATATGAATCTTTTCATACATTGCCGGCCAGTGGTAGTGATTATATACAATGCCTAGATATTTCGTAGAATGACGGACTTCATATTTTGCCAGTAACATATATATCATATTTTATAAATGCTAATGATATAAATGACAAAACATAGATGGATCTTTCTTCATTAGGGTAACATCTTTTCAGAATTTCAGTTTGTTTTTATATTTACTCTCAGTTGAAATCTTTCTTATTTGCAGATTAACTCAGATACGGGAAGTGCCAGGCCAGTGTGGAAAGATCGTCGGATTAGAAAATAAATTTTATGGGTAAATGCATATTTCATACGTCAAACATTTATTCCTGATTTATCCGTATATTCTAACATAACTCTTTTTTTAAAAATCCTTTCAGAAGTCGATTGGATAAAAATTCCCAATCACTTAACATGAAAGCAAGATTGCGAACCCCACCGACTTTCGTTCGCGTTCCTAGTCGTCGATTTCACAAAAGGATAGGACAACCTGATGGAGCTGATGGTAAGATTAGCAATTTTCTTGAACAATATGATCACAAAGATTTATATTTAGTAATTATTGCATTTATTTTTACTATGATTGATTAAATATGTCCATAATTAGATCTACTAACGTTTCTAAAGATAATATCCAGATAATTTTAAAAACTTTTTTTTACACGCTTTCCAATTTTGTTGAAAGAAATTCTTCCAATTATGAGTTATAACAAATAATTTAAACTAAAACACATTTCTAAACATTATATTTCCATTCTGAAAATAGAGATTAAAGAATTCCGCCAAGGATCGAACTCGCGATCTTCCGATTTGTTGCCGCGTAACATCCCCTATCCAAAAGTGATCACCAGTGTTTAGTGGTTGTTACCGACTTATTAAGATGTAACCACAAGTTCATTTCTATCTGTTGAATTATGCAGTATTCTATCAAGTATCCGGCCTGATGTGGCGGAAGGATTGGTCGGAGTTCCACGAACTTATTCCTTTGCTCACCAATACCAAAAAAGAATATTTTTATACCAAAACTCGCTGTTATAATTCGTATTTCTCATTTCTTATTGAGTACTGAGCTCTCCATTTTTCTCAATGTGTGGGGCCCCGGGAATTACAGAAGCAAAGTTAAAATAGAAGGCTCTCTACTGGTAGTTTATATATCTTTAAATTCTATACTGCAAGAATTTAATAGAGAAAAAGTCAAAGGATATAAACTGTTCTCATTTTAACATATATTCTGCAATGCCTAACTTAAATGCAGGAAACATAAAAAAACGTCAACGTAAATCATAGGCTTGATTCTTAAGAAAATTGAAGTAAACATTTTATTTTTTACTGATAAATCATTACACGGATATGAAAAAGTAACTTCTTTTCCTGTCACAACTTTTACTTATCGAGCAACACGTAGGAGGATCGTAGAAGATGCCCGCTTTCAATACCTGGTAATGTTGCTAACACCTACGCTTTGCCTTCCTCATTTAATTACGATAAACGAAAATTAGTCTGGATAATATAGAAGCCGGATAATCGCGCGGGATGTGTATTTATCCTTTTCAATAATTTCTTAATCATACATAAATTTATAATGTTGATATTTCGTTTAGGAAAAGTAGCTAGTTTTTAAAATTTTATTTATTTATTTCGATTGGCAATAATTCGAGCGAGCACAAAGTATACTTTGGCCACATTTTAAAAGAAATTTGGCAGTATTTTCTCATTCTAATATGGCAACCTTGGATTAGGAAAAAAAATCTCCCAGCAATGTGAAATGAATTGTCAATGAATGTCGTAGGATTTACATAAATATGAATACAGATGTTGCATGAATTTATTCATTACAAATGAATCATTCCCACCGAATTGTAATAATCTGCCACTCCTTCTGTCAATGACCAGTGACTTCTGGAGACGGTGAGCATTTTGAAGGGGCAGCAGCAATCGTTCGATTCGAATGTAGATGTTCAGCATTCCTAAAATAGTCATGCTTGGAGAAGTTCGTACCTGAATCTTGTTACTCTATGAAAAATGGATGTTTCCTTCATAAGTATGGTACAAAAGATGGAACAGACATTACGTGATTTTATTTTGAATTTAGGTTTTCATTGGAGCATTCTTCAATGGAATTAATCCCCGAATATATAATTAATGAATCACGAATTGATTGCTCCGACTAACCCTTATTTCGTGAAAAAATCTGAATGATTAGTCCCCAGAAACAACATTAGTTGGAATTAAGATTGAGTGCTGATGGGTCATCACCGGCCATGGTACAACCTCTCCAGTAAGAGGCACGTCCCGTCATCAGTAGGGATTAGCAAATCCCGCATAATTTGTTTATCCATCTGGTTTGGAGAGCACCAATTATCATTCTAGAAACTTCTCATCCTCATACCTGAGGATTTAATTCAAGACATTAAAAATAACTTGGAAATTCGTACCAATTCTATGGAAAAAGACATTGTGGAAACCAACTCCTATAATTTAACCCAAGTGTTCATTCATCAAGCTTCATTTTAGACACCGGAAATAATTGCATTTAAATTAGAAACAAGTAAATTCATTCAAATATTTATTTAAATATTGTTATTTGATGCATGTTTTTTCTGGAAATAATTTCAATGGATTTTTTTTAAAAAAGTTGTTTACAACAGCTATTTTTTAGGCTTTTAGAACATAACCTTAGTATTATATTTAAAGATTAAAATTAAAATTATTTTTACAAAAAAGTTTAAAGAAATGGTAATTAACCGTTTAGATACATTTAACGTATCAGAACGCAATGCATTTTTAAAATTTATGTTTAAGTTTTTTGTGATACTCTAAATTATCTCAATATCATAAATAGAATGAAATAAATGAATTTTTGCATTAAATCTACTGCTTTCAAATATCGAAAAAAAAAAAAAAAAATAGCGCTCAATACAGAAAAAGAAAAATGTGACCCAAAGGGTTAAATTATTGTGTGCCTGATAATATCCTTATGACTGAATCGAATAATAGTTTCATACAGTATTGAAACAGGACTGCAAATTTATCTATTTCAAATGTGTTTAATTAAAATTACACATTTGAAACAGATAAATTTGTAATATAGTATTAGATAGTTTGTAATATAGTACTAATATAATATATATTACTATACTATACTATATAAACTATAATACTACTATATATTACTATACTATACTATATAAACTATTATATATTAAGTGTTATAGTATTAAATTATATTACTGCCATCTAATTAATTTCTGAAGCCTAAAAAATTAAAATAAAAAATTAGATGTGTTTTAATTAAAATTAAGAAAACACCCTTCTATCTAAAATAAGTTTTTTTAATGTCAGTTGGAAAAAAAATTCATCTTCTTTCTTTCTTCTCCTTTCTTTTCTTTTCCTTTTTTTTTTTTTTTTTTTTTTTTTTTGTCAATTATGTGATATTTTGCTTGATTTATGTTCATGAATATTTAGTTAAAAGCTATTCACTCAAAATGGTCTCTTTGTTTCTAGCTGGTCCTCAGGCTAAAGAAGAAACCATAAAACACATGCTGGAGCCATCTGTAGTCATGACTCCTATTCCTCAAAATCCCATTCTCATGTAGGTTCAATTTTTATTTTCAATGATCATGATCAAATTTTAATAAGTCTTTTACTATGGAGATGTGTTTAAATGAGTAAAATTTATTTTCCAGCCCTGCGCTTCACAGATCCACATCAGTACCATCAGTGGTTCCTTCTCCGTATAAAGTGGCTCCGTGGGAAGATCCCAGATTGAAGTAGGCTTATTTTATTTTTAGGAATCGACTACTTTGAAGAACTATTTAGTTTGTCTTTAAGTTTAGTTTAATTTCAGTTTAGTTTCCATAATTATTTTATTTAATATCATATCCAAATGATATCTCCAATAAAATTTTCCAAATAATATCTTTTAATTATATATTACACGTAAGAACTTGAATATAAAAGGATTTTTAGCAAATACTTATACATATACATTTCAATATATATTTATTTATTTTATAGATATATAAATTTATATATTATGCTGAATATCATCTAGTGTAAAATGACAACTGCATATTATAAATGTCATCATAATTGTTCCATTTATAATAAATACTAGTCGTCTGTGGCGACCAGCCGGTTCACCAAGCTCAATACTCTTAAAATTGGTCAGTTAAATACTTTACGAAACGTCATTGTCAATTAAATACTTTGTGACTTGTCATTGTCAATTAAATACTTTTGTAACTTGTGTTTTAATAGCTACTTCAGCAAAATATTTTTAAGATTCAAATTTTGATAGTCATATAATTCACTCATGCAGTTATAAAGGCCTTTAGCCCGTAATGTACTATATGTCTCTAATTATTTGTAAAAATCCTCTTTGTGCGATTATATTTACTGAAGTTATAGCTGAAAAACATTGAAATTTCACTTAATTTTTTATTAATTCAAATTCTAATAAAAAAATTCGAAAAAAGGGCTCCAAGGTGCACATTTCCGACCTCCAAGATATACATGTACCAAATTTGGTAGCTGTTGGTCCAATGGTCTGGCCTGTAGAGCGCCAACACACACACACACACATTGAGCTTTATTATAAGTATAGATTACTTGTAATCTTGTTGTTTCTCCCTCTCTCCAAGCAATATGGTCCTTCTTATTTATTTTGACGATTTTCAATATTTTGGAGTAGTGCTTTGTTAAGGCAAGGGTCTTTTGACTGTATCCGTCTTTTATCTAGAGAAAGAACAACACAATAATGTTCCGAACATCTTTAAAAATTATTTGAACATAATTTAGGGATTAACGATAGCCATATCAACTATTTTAGTAAAGATTGCTATTAGTTTTCGATGAGGTAATGTGGTTTCTCGTTTACATAATTAGGTTTAAATCTTGACAATTTTTATTTTTGCAATCCTTTAGTTTTTAAGTTAAAATTCTCATTTGCGTTAATAATAATGATAAAATTGATATTAAGTTTTTAAGGTGAAACTTTTTTTGTTTGCATTTTCCAAATACATATTGCTATCGAAGTTGTCCATTGGCTATCGCATTCAATATTTTAGATAAAAGAGGATGACGTTTTCCCCACGAATATTCTAAAAATGCCTGAGTGCATGTAACAAAAATATTGCCAAGATACACATAAGAACATCACTTGTAGACTCTAATTAAATAGCAGCAATAGCTTTTCGAACTCAACTTCACAGAGAGATTGAATCATGATATGAATCTCTCGCCGTTTATATTTTTCTGACAACGTGACTTGTCTCTTGGAATTCTCCGGAAGAATCTCCGTTTCAAATAGAGATATGACTACAGTTTTTACATTTTCCCGGAACCTTAATTTTTGTCACGAAATTTAACTCCAAATCTAAAAATGTGCCTTTAGTATCGCGGTCTAAACTACCTATTCAACAATCACTGATAATCTCTCTGTCCATCCATAAACTGGCAAAGCAGAAATATTGCATTACAGTTTTATTTACCATTTCGTCCCAATAGCAACTAATGAGCTTTATTGTTATCTGTGGAGCTCCTGTGAACTGTTTTTGAGATTAAATTAGACATTTATTCATTTATAATTAATGAATTATTTTATACATGTTTAATAATGATTTTTGATTTCCTCAGCTCCAGGGGCATGTATTCAAGCTGCGCAAATCCATCTCCACGATCGATTCGTAGCGCTGGTGCACTACCATCTCGAAGATATCCACTCCATGGCAGGACAGGATCCATTGAAAGTACAAACAGTTACGATTACAGGAAAAGAAAGTATGTATAAATATATTAATAAAAATTGCATATAAATTATTCATGCTCTATTTATGATTGAACTAAAGAACGTGGCTTGCATTGTATATCGTTTCATCAGTTTCGATTCATTTGGAATCACTATAAGGATTAAATAATTTACTTATACGTTGGGAAAATTTAAAAAAAAAACGGACATAAAAGCTCATAAAGGATTAAATGGATACAAAATCTCAGTTATGTGCCTTTTTCAACATTCCTAAAAATATTCTGCCTCTGACATTATTTTTTGGTTCTTAACATAGGGAAGTTTTTATTCCCTTGAAACTTTTTTTATCAGAATTATTCATAAATAATTAATTAATAAAAAGTAAATATAATTTAAGCGATAATTAAGAAAATGTGAAAAGGTTATTCAAAGAATTATTCCGAAACATAAAACTTTATCGTGTGTCAAAATATTATTGAATAAGCATTCCACGCATAATGCTATACTTAATATTCGCAGAACATAAAGGCAGCGGTTAACGATTAAATATTTCTTTTATTGTACACATAAATCGTATTAATCTTTTTAAAGTGACTTGTACCCAAGATTTGCAACAAACTATGATTTATCTCTATTTTTTATGATAAATATAAAATAAAAATAAATTGTTCTTGGTACTATATAATAATACAATAGCTCTATTTTAAATTGTGCCTTTTAAATGAATTCACTTTAGTAGCATTAATTTATAATAATCAATTACGTTCAAATCAAATCAATTACTCACAATAATCAAATTATGATGATATGTTTTTTCGTTTGTACGACGTTTTATGTTTGTTCATTGAAATACATATAAATGGCGCTTCATGGCTTTTATAAATTTAGTATAAACTATTACTAAAGGATCCTTATTAAATTTAACTTTTCAATAATTTTGAATGGCTGATTTTAATTAGTTTAAATCAAAATGCATAATAATATGATGATGTGATAATTATTATTGAAAAATCGCAAATAATTAATTATTAAAGTCAATAAAAAACGAAATGAGTAATTTGAATACGTAATTGCTATTTATCTTTTTTTTTTTTTTTTAATCTTTAAAGCTACTAAAGATGTGGATTGCACTATTTGAAATTAGTATTAGAAAAAGAAATAAGCCAAAATAATAAAAAAGGTTTTGAATATTATTTAGAAAGAAAAAGTTTCGTAGAAACTATTTCTTTATATTTTCGTAATATAAAGAAATATAAAATATTTTCTTTTGTTAACTATGCAAACGCATCTTTCATAAACATAACAAAGCTTATTAAAAACTTTATAGGAATTCTGTATGCTCTGAATGAGGAATATTACTATGACAGTTATCAAACTTTCTAATTTGATGCACAATTTTCAATCAAGTTAAGTAGTAGTAGATAAAAAGAGACTTTTTAGTTAGTATTTAATTTTCGGTGCATAAAAAAGTACTTTATTATTAAGTCTTTAAGAATAATTATTTTAAAACAAAAGTAATTATTAAATTTTATGAATAGATTTATTTTGAAAATTATTCTTTGATATGATATATTTCAGAAATATCTCTTTGTTCATTTTCCGGTCCAGTGTAAAATTAGAAGTCTGCCAAATAATAACAGCCCTCTGCAGTGTGTTAGAGTTTAATGAATACTTAATAATTTTTTTGTTAATATTACTTCGAACTCAGTAAAATTTGTTTGTATTAAATATGGGTATAAAAACGTTGCACTCTTTTCGCAGGCACCATCACAGTAGGAGACAGTCCGACAATGAGAGTGAAGTTTCTAAGTCCTCTAAGTGTTCCAAATCGTCCAGATCTTCTCGTCACAGAAGACACGGGTGAGAAATTCTGATTTTTTGTAAAAAAAGCGTTTTAATATATTTATAATTCAATTTTAATAAGTTTGCATTTCTTAGTTATTCAGCGTGCTAGGAATGGGGATTTCTTTGAAAAAATGTTATAAAGTTTGCTCTTATTTTTCTTAAATAGGTCCCAGTCTGGTGGGGATGGAAGCGATTCAGAGCCTCAGCACAGGCACAAAAGACATAGCAGGAGGAAAAAGTAAATATTATGATTTTTGTTATATTACATTTGTTATTTCATGAAATAACTGATCATAATTAATCAGATTTTTTTTTATAGAATATCTAATGATGTCATGAAATAACTGATCATAATTAATCAGATTTTTTTTATAGAATATCCAATGATGTCATTAAATAACTGATCATGATTAATCAGTTTTTTTTATCATAGAATATCTAATGATGCCATAAAATAACTGATCAGGATTAATCAGGGTTTTTCTTCATAGAAAATCCAATTATGTCGTGAAATAACTGATCATGATTAATCAGTTTTTTCATAGAATATTTAATTATTTCATCACATAACTGAACATGATAATTTTTTTCACAGAGTATCTAATTTTTTTCATGAAATAACTTACCATGTTTAATCAGTTTTTTTTTTTAAAGAGTATCTAGTTATTCCATGAAATAAGTGATCATGATTAATCAATTTTTTCATAGAGTATATAATTATTTCATGAAATAACCGATTCTGTTCTATGACACAATATATTTCTTATTTTAACGATAACATGCCCGCTTCTTTAGAAAAAGGCGCTATATGGTTATCAAAATAATGCATTTGGATAAATATTTCTAACAGCAAGTAACAATAGCAGTTACTTTCTGAATTTTTGCATTTTTATTTTAATTTACTGATCTCCATAGTTTCATTCATCAAAAACGTATTTTCCGTGTATTCGTCGAGATTCATTCTGTAGATTTTGACTTCGATGATGATTTCTTTATCATCAAAAAAATGTGGCTAGATTCAAGGATTCCTGAATCTGCCTACGGATTTCATTTCTATATCTACTGATATTTCTATAAAGTACTAAGGGCATTGAAATTTCGTTTAAAGGAAACAATGCATTGACAGAGAAAGAAGAGTGATATCCACTTTAAATTAATACGGAAATAATACTAAAATCGGATTTTTTATTGCTTTTTCTGTATATTTTTTCTACTATTTAGAGAAAAAATTATTTATTATATGAACTTCATTTATTTCAATTTTCTTTAAAATATAGAGGGACTAGACTCTTTATAATTTCATTATAAAATAGATAAAAATAGACCAGTTTCAGGAGCAATTATTATTTTTTTTAATATCCCACATTCCACTAGACCAAACAAACACGAAAACACACGATACTCACTTAGAATACAATCTAATAATGAATCCCCAAAAGGATCACGGGAAATATTAATAAGATAATCACAGGGAATATACCAGAAATTGAGTTATATCACTGCCTTTTTTGTAGCAATGATTTAACTCTATTATCTTCTGTTGCATAAAAACAGAAGATAATAGAGTTATATCACTGCTACAAAAAAGTATTTTTCTTATGTAAGAGAAGAAAAAAACTAACACAGAACATTGCTTGCATATAATGAAGCCCTACTGCCTTCATAAATAGTCATCTAGAATTATAAGAGAATTGTAATTCTATATTTCACAGTAGTCACACATAGAAATACAGTTCTATAAATTAATTCTTTAAAAATTAATCACATGAAGAAGTATGTTAGATATAGATACATCTCAAATTAAAATGTAGATTTGTTTAGGGATTTATTTATATGTAAAGAAATTCGTTTCAGGCACTTGTTCAAAAGATATTCACACCAAAGATTGATTACACTCTGCTTATTATTTGCCAAGATTTTCAAATATAGAAGAAACACTGTATCTTACAGAAAGCATAATTCATTTGAAAAATTTGGCATTGATGTCTTTTTCACAACTGCAAAAGATTCGTTATTTTATTTATTTATTTATCTATTTATTTTTGGATTGTGAAAAAATTCCAAAAGATAAAACATTCAAGAAATATCATTTATCTTGTATGAAAAAAAAATTCACATTCCATTTCAGTTGTTTAACAAAAGAATGTGGAAAATCTCATAAATAATCTAGAACTAGATTTCTCGGTCCTCTCATGACCCGAAAATTGTTTGAAATATTTTCCACACGAAAAAAAAAAATAATAATAAATATTAAAAAAAGTTAGAAAATAAATTTAAGTAAAGCGTAAATTGATGACGAATTTAAAAACTCCATTTTAGATCACTATTTTGCATATTTTCAAATTCTTTTTCAGTCATATTTTTATGTACTAGTTCGGAAAAAGCAAAAAGAAAGCTCTTTAAAAAAGTTCGAGATTCATTGTTCTGCATTATCTTAAAAATATGTCCATGCACATTCTTCTGAGAGATGCTATTTATTGATTTATTGATAAATATCCTTAATTGTTATTTATTCATTCATTATTGTATGTTGTTTAATTTTTCTTGTTTCACTTATTACTGGGTCATATATTTAAATTTTCGTTCGTATTTAAAATTTTGTAACATATCTGTCATTTTTGAAGACAGAAAAAGAAAATTTCTAATTGTAGCTTTAAAACGAAAATACATGATTTAGAAATATAGAAATTTAATTTTAAAACATGTTTTTAAAAATAATGAGAAATTAAAATTTTTATTGTCATCAAAATTCTGCTAGTTGTTGATTTTATATGAATGCAAGTTAATTATTTTTTATTCTTATTTTAAAATTAAATGAAGCAGCAGTTAAGAGTGTTACATTCTTTTTAATATAGCTGTGAAAAATATTCTAAACTAGCATAAAAGATATATGTGGTGATATCTTAATAAGTCAGTAACAGTCACTGGGCATTCGTAATCACTTTTGTCTAGCGGATATGTTACGCGCCTGCAAACCGTAAGGTCACGAGTTCGATCTTGGGCGGAATTCAATATTTAATCTCCATGTTGGCTCCACACCACAATCCACAGCCACACACACACACATATATATATAATATAAAATTTTAAACTATAACTTTTAAGTTAAATGAAGGAAACAATAGTAGAGTGCCATATTTACTATAAAGCCATGAATATTTTTCTAAACTCGCATATAAAAGATATCGCATATTTATGAAATTGCATGATTTTGTTTTCGTTCTAGAGATTGATAAATTTATTAGTAAATGTTCGATTAATTATTATCAAATAATATGCTACATTTAAATAGTATCTTATATGAAATTAATCTTATTAACTATAAAAGCATTTTCAAAATGTGCTAGCTCATTTATTAGAAAGTTACTCTCTATTCCATTAAGGAAGAATTCATGTTCAAACAACTGTTATATATAAAACGCAGCAACTGAATTATTTCTTTATATCCTAAACACTTGTCAAGAGTTATTTCCTTTTGTAATTCAAGCTTCACTTTTCAAATAGTATATTTCTGAAATGTTTTTATATTTTAAATAAGTAATAAATTTTCTCTCGACGGTATAATCTAGAAGCCTTTAGACACCCTTTTTTAAAAAATGGTATTCCTCTTGTTCAAAGATGTAAGTTAAAGCCCCAAATAAAGAAGGGGTATTGGAAATTTTCTTCATTGATATTCAATAATGTCTCAACAAAAGCAAGTGGGGAAAACAGATGGAAATCATAATCATTATATTCAGTTTCTATTTTAGAAACATTCGAAGTAGGTAACTGATTGTTGGAAATACTCTGAAAATAGCATGTTTCTATAGATGCCACTGATCTATTATAATTTTTGAACGTTGAAATATTTGAATGTGAATCGATCTAATTTCTGAAATGACAGTTTGGGATGTTTTTTTCTTATCTTTGAAAGTTTAAACAGCTCTAATGCTTTTCTACTTAGAATCGTTTAACCCATTTACTGCCATTTACGAGATATCTCGTAAGAAATTGTTGTAAAATTAAATGTTTATAAATTTCGCTGAATATGTTTAATATCACTTTTAGCGCGTTTTTCCCATGATCTGGGCATCTCGGATTGGAGTTCCGATTCGGGCATGGCTGATCTTCTGTGTTCTGTCTGTGAGGTGTGTGAATGTGCCCCCTCCTTATAAAAAGGGGCCGTGCAATCGAATGTAACGCATGTTGTAACCAAGTCATACTTTTTACCCTAGTTAGCGCTGCTGAAAAAGCATTCGGCTTAAATCGCTGACTGATAATGTCAGCTGGCTTTTAAAATGTCATAAGTCAGAACACACAAATAACATTTAATCTAAAATAAGCTTTTACATCTCATTAGTTTGAAAAAAAAATTCTAATTTCTATCAACACTAAATTTACGTGATATTTTAAAAACTTATTAAAAAAATCTTTGATGATTTTTTAAATAAGTTTGCCTTTTGATTTGGAAACATTGGAGCAAGCTTGGTATACCTACCTTTGATTTAACATTGACAAGCTGTTTTTCTGAGTGTTGCTATAGCTAGTGGTTAGCCGAGTATTGCTATAGAATTTCAGCATTAGAATAGAAAGGTTATAGTTTCGTGAGTCTAAATTTGTGTCTTGCTCGTATTAAATAAAAAAAAATAGGGGTTAAATGTATTTTCTTGATATGATGTGAAAATGTAGGGATCATCTGTAACTAACTGGTATTATTCTTATCGAGTAACTTTGCTTGAAAATGATATGTTCTAAAACAGGTTTTGGTCACCTTAACACATTAAGGACCGCAAAGAAATCTGTAAGGCATACGAATGGGACCGCACGTTTTTGGACAAACTTGTACGTTCTAAAATCATCATAACTTTGTTATTTATGAAGCAATTTTTGTGAAACTTTCAGAAATTGTATAATAAGATGCATTCTATGTATTCCATCGGATTCCACCAATGGGATCGTCTGGTCACCAGACTTGGAGATAGTAGGATACAATGTATGAAAGTAAGTCCATCCGTAACAGACGGAACGTGAAGCACGAGAGAACTCGTGAGCGGTCCGTAACGGATGGGACGCGAAACACGAGAAAACTCGTGAGCGGTCCTTAATGTGTTAAAAAATCCTTACTCAAATGAAACCTTTATCTATTTTTATATTTGTAATTCTTTATGCGTTCTTTAACTTTCTAGTAGTATTCCTGATAATTTTATCATACACTCAGATTCATCAAGTGTTCTTGAATCACTGACATTGCTACATCATTTGAGTCCCCCCTTTGGCCTTTAATATTCTCCAAAGGCACGATCGCTCACAAGTCAAGGATTCTCTATGCACTTTTGCTGGATTCCCTCTCATGTCGGGATAGCTGGCAATGATCTAGCTGACAATTCGGCAAAATCTGCCTCTGCTATTTGAAATTGTCCTGTCCATTTCAATGATATAAAAAAAATGTTAAAATCAACCTTTACTCAAAATGGCAAAGTGAATGGGATTTGAAGAATGTAAATAAGCTCCATTCATTTAAACACATCATTAATCATTACCTAATTATTGACTTGCCTAATGGAAAGCATGATACAACTCTTACTCGATTAAGAATAGGCCACACTCGACTCACGCACAGGCATTTGTTGCTGGGAGAACCCACCCCTCATTTTACAGAATGCTAATTGTCAGTTCAACGCATTCTAATTGATTGCTCACAATTTATTTCCCAAAGTATCCATTGGTCTATCATTTTAAAAGATATCCTTCACAAAATCAATCATCCACAAATTTTTACTTTCTTAAAAATTGTCGGTTTTTTCAATCTGATCGAATTAAAAATAGTTAAATTTTAAAGTTTTGGTACTGCTTTTAATCGTACACATAAACATTGAGAAGTCATGACAAATAAGATTTTATATCAGAGTTTATAAAACAAGTCAAACGTGTGGTATTTTAATCCATACCACCTGTTTGGCGCAGCATATTCAAGAATGGTTTTAATACCACAAAACTCCACTAAATCAAATCTAATATAATGATAATAATTTTACTGTGCCAGTAATTAATAATCTATTCTTTGTCAATCGATATGTTTAACTAATCCACAAAACTCCACTAAATCAAATCTAATATAATGATAACAATTTTACTTTTCTAGAAATTAATAATCTATTCTTTGTCAATCGATATGTTTAACTAATCCATTTCACTGACATCGGAGTAATTTAATATAATCTTTCTCTAAAGAAAAAGCAAAACCCACGAATCTGAAGTAATCTATATTTAGACGGTCGGAATCAAGAGCGGACCCCCCTTCCTATCAGAACTGACTGCCACGAATTTTAATTAAATCTAGTATCTTTGAGCAAGATAACTACTTATTTCGAGGGAGAAAAAATGAAATTGGTTTTGACCGGAAAAATTGTCCTGCAGGGCGACATTCCCCAAAATCGATGACATAGCTCAATATCTAACTTTCCCTCAGGGTCCCAGAAGCATGGGAAAAACTTTTAATGGATTAAAAACTTTTTTTTTTCTGAAAAAAAAAATTACAATTAAAATACTTTAACTGGAAAAGTTACTTGACAGTTACGGATCTTTTTTTTAACTTTGAGATGTATTCAAAAGCTGAATTGAGCTTTATCTTAAGGGTATTTAAATTAATACTAAACCATGATATCTGTTAAATGCCGGGCTTTAGAAACAAGTCTGTTTGCGTATGAATCCTAGTGAATAAATATTTGCAAGAGCTGTGAATTTATTTTAGTTTTCCATTTCTTTCAAAGCATTCTGGGAATTAATTATTTTAAATCAAATTATTTTCTAAGAATTTCAGAAATGAATTTTTTAAAATAATTTTTGGTGGAGATGTGAACAATTAGCAAATAAATATATTTGTGGAATACATGTGTGTGTTCTAGTAATATGTTCCTCTTTATATTCTTCAATGTTTTCTTTTATGTTTGGTATTATAAATTATATTTTTACATTTTTTTTTTCATGCATTATATCTATGAATCTTTTTCGATTTTGTAGGTACAGTAACTGCCACAAAATCTTTTTACAATGGGAAACAATCGTATAAATGAGTTTTACACCACTATTTTATATGTAGAGAAAGGAAAAAAAATTTACCCACCAAAATATAGGACTTTTACTGTATGTAAATATACCATTAAATCAACGAAAGTTAGATATATAAGTTTACTATTTGGAATAAATGCATAGTTATCAAAAAGTGGAGCTAAAAATCTTCCCAATATTTGTTAATAATAGTGTGTAATAATGATAATAATAGTATGTATGAAATAATACTTTTTCCCCTTAGTTTCATTATAAGTGAAATCAATTTAGACTTTAATATTTTCTTTCAAGTATTCTTTTTTTTTTTTTTTTTTAATTTTTAGATTACAGCCAATGTTTTTTTTTTAAATTGAAATTATGCGAAAAAGAAGTAAAGTATATTAAGTATTGCAACCTTTAAAATTTTTCAACTCAATATTTTGACGAATCTGCACGATTTAGATTGCCTGAATTCATTCTCTGCCATAACACACATTTTTGAATTTTTGTTTGTATTTCTGTTTCTAATTTTATCTGTGTGCAAGATAAATGAAAAAAAAAAGTTTTGTGCTAGATAGGGGAATGAAATTTAGCACGGCATTTTAACACAAGTTTGCAGATTTCTATCAAATTTTGAGCGAAATCCCTTAAAAAGAAGTCTATCTATTCGAATGTGTGCAAATATGATAATTCAAATATATTAAACATTAGATCGATAAAATTTGGTACATAGTAAGTGAGTAGATCAAATACCGCGAATGGATTGTTTATATTTGTCAGTCTATATATTTTCTTGAACTTGATAAATCAATTGTTCTATAGTTTGCAAGCTCAGTATTATTTAACTTATTAAAATACAGTCTACAATCTTGAGATTAAAATTGTGGAAATGGTCAAATTTTATGCATAACTGATCGAAGAGAAGAAGCTCAAATGCATATGTGGTTTCATTAATTATTAACTTAATAATGAAATAATTAACATTAATTATTTCATTAATTATGTAACATAAAATAAAACGTGCCGTTATGTGCCACTGCAGGCGGAAGTTGGAGACTGGAAAGTATTTCCTGCTTGAGGACTCTGTGGACAAACTCATCGAGAGTTTGTCGCTTCCCATCTCTCACTTCTCAATGCTTTCAAATGATACGGAACAGAATCGAAGAAGAACTGAAATTATATAACTAATTGAGAAAGTCGAAAGGAGAACACTCCTGCTGGTTTCTACAATGAATGAAACTACTCTGTGTTCCTCGTGCTTCCAACACTTCGTCTTGTATTATCAATCTGTTTCTTCATACTTATGAATTTCTATATAAATTCTTGAATTTAATGCTCTGATCCAATTTTTAAGACGGCTATTGTTTAGTTTAAGCAACTTGGGCTTGATTTCTGACTGAAAAATGATAGGCAAAAACAACAATAATAAAAAAACGGTTTTATTTTTATTCTCTTTTGCTATAATCAAATTAAACATTTTATTGTTTTTATTAGCTGAAAATGTTCTGTTTATAGATGCATTCTTTAGATCTAATATTCAGGATAAATGGGCTTTACATAACTAATTCTTTCATATTTAGAAAGAATTTTTATAGGAATTACTAATCTACAAATTACAGATATTTATTTAAATTTACATCATAGCATGAAGTCTTTTAGTATCTTCTGTACCTAAACAACAGCAAAACAAAATATAACAGATAGTTTGAAATTATAGTAAATATTACAGTAAGATTAAAGGTAGAAAGCAAACGATTATTTAAAAAGAAATTGCGTCAAATGGTAGTTTTTTTTCTAGCAAACGATTTTAAATTGAGGTTCTCGATAATTCTCCATAATGGAACATTATAAAAAAACGTATTCTCTTAGAATTGAGAGTTAAAAAATTTTAATTCAAAGGGTGGAATTGGTAATCTTCGAAAAAATATTTTTTATTGACGACTTTCACAAAACTCGGGGACAAATCTCATTATCTAACTACTTCTCTAAGGATCAGAAGCATCGGCGAATTTTTTAATAGATTTGAAACGTTTTTTGGGAAAAATTTTCAATTAAACTTTTGCTTGATTGTAACTGGAAAAAATTCTCCTGGAAAAGTTATTTGACTGGATTTTTTTTCGTCTTTTGTTTTGACCTAAATGAATAAAAATATAAATTTTTTATTGGAATTAAAACAGAATAGCTCTGAAGCTCGGAAATATCGACGAGGGCATAAACAGCTTCATAGTGCGAATAAGTGTTCATGCAATTTATGTCACGTTTAGTTAAGTATATTTTTTGGAATGTCTGTTTCTTGTCAATATTTTTTTAGAATTCAGTTTTTGCATGACGATATAGTTATTATTTTAAATTATATTGAAATAAATATTTAAAAGAAACAGTACACGTTACATTTTGGGAAAGCACTCATAATTTACAAATTGTTTGATTTCTTCAAAGATACCGGTATATTTGGGAATATGTAAACAAATTTAAGAATGATTCGATAAAAAATTAAATTAGTTGCATAAAAAATTTCAGAATGAATTTTTTCCTGGTTGACTCAATTTCTATAGGCATAAAATAAATAAAATGTAATCTAACTATAAATGTAAAATATAAATCTTTTTTTTTTCTTGTTATAGAGTTGTTTCTGAAGGCGTACCAAAATATTAATTTTAGCGTTGATAGTTTCATTTTTATTATGTTTGCAACACCATTTGAAAATGTGTACTTTCTTTTATTATTTTTATTATTCCGCTTTGTATACGTTCAGAAAAAAATTGAATTTCATAGCAGTTGCATTACTCTTTCTTCGGTTTTGGATAATAGATGGGATGGCTGATTAGGTACACATCCCAGAATGCATTGCGATTGTGATAATGATGCTGTTCTGTTAAGATGCGCGCGTGGATGTCTTGTCTTTGGGTTTGTATTTTTTTATGTGAGAAATGTGATCGTTAAATGTTCCCAAAAACATACGTCATCTTACTTCCATTGCATGGACCATAACGGTCTTCATTACACCACAATATAGTAAACTCATATGCAGTTGTATACTTACATTCATCATCATCATTATTATTTTTTTATATTTGATAATAAAGTTTGTTGATAAAATATCACAAAAAGAGATTGCGTTAAAAATAACTTATTTTTATTTTAAGTTTTCTGCAATGTACAGATTTAAAAACGAAACCATTCCATAATGATCAACTTATGACGGTATTATATTTTCCTAATTATATTTTCTAGGCATGGAAGTACATATGAATTGGTGGATTCGGAAGGTCAGTGGAAAGAAGTTCAAAGACAGCAACAAGAAAGGCAGCAGGAACAAGCCAGGTTATTATTTTTTTCTAGCAAAGAATATTTTCATTATTTATTTGGGAGTCTAACCAAATCCCCTCCCCCCCAAAAAAAAAATTACTCCTAGGATAGCGGGGGTTTTAATGGAGAGTGTCTAGTGTCTAGTTCAGTTTCACAACTAAGATCAAAATAATGCAAACGAAGGATGAAGAGACTTCTTAAAAATAAAATTATTTATTTAAAATTGAAGGGAAAAATTTACAGGGAAATAGGAAATGGATTAAAACATGGAGATATGAAAGAAACAGAGAGTTAGATAATTCCCTCCAGGAGGACTTTAGAAATCTAAAAAAAAAAAGTGCTTTGTGTAACTGAAACAACTTACCGCGTAGTTAGCGAGCGCAGTATGCCCGCAGTCTTCGACGAACGTTGGTTAGTGGGCCTCTTCCGAAATATTAGTAGTGCCGGTGTTCCATAAGCTCGACAGATGGCGTTGATCAGGAATGTTGTATTGCTTAAAATTATCATCCTCTGGGAAATGATCTACCTTTTACAATTCTCGCTTTGAATGAATTTCTGTTGTCCTCCAATGGGACAACAGAATAAAACGATAGCAAAGCAAAATAGTTCCTGGGATATCCTACATTTATTTGGGAATATTTTAATTATTTAGCAAAAATAATTGAGTTTTCTTTCCAGTTTACATGAAGCAGAAAAATTTAAAGACACATAGACGAAGAAGCCTTTTTTTTATAGCATGATTTTATTAATGTATTGAAAAGTAAACATATTTTTATCATCGAAACCGAAACAAAAATAGTAAGTTAGATTGGAAAATAGTGCTAAAAATATTTTTCTCAGTGAAATTGAAATCGCTAGAAGAAAATTCATCGATGTACAATTTCATCTTCAGAAAAGCTTTTTCACATAAGCCTCAATCATATAGCAAGCAACATTTTATGGCAGTGATTCCAAAAACATGCATAACGGCGCCTTGGGAAGTTTCAGTTTCTTCATAAGTTCATTCATTCCTCTGATTTTTATATTCATTATAATTTGCTCTATAAACTCTGTATTCTTATTTATTGTCTTTAATCAATAAATTCTTAAATGTATATTCTTACCCATTATATTTTGTTCAATAAATTCTTAAATATTCAATAAATTTTTAATTCTGTATTCTTGTTCATTATATTTTATTCAATAATTTCTTATATATTCAATAAATTTTTAATTCTGTATTCTTGTTCATTGTAATTTATTCAATAAATTCTTATACGTTCAAACAATTCTTAATTCTATATTCTTATTCTTTATATTTTGTTTTAATAAATTCTTAACTTATAATCTTACAGCTTAACATAATAATAAAGCTATGAATTTTAATTCCGCTGGTAAATTATCAAATGGTTTGAAATCTATTGCACTTGTATGAACTAAAAAAATATAACCGAGATTTAGTTTTCTTTTTCTTTTTTCTCAGAATGCAAAATGCTGTTGTACGAGATTTGTCCAAAAGAAAAAGTGGGTAAGTATATTGATTAAATTTCATTTTGTGTTCTTCTTTATTCCAAACTTTTAAATATTTTTTTCTCCTTTATAATCAAAAGATCTTTTGTATTTTAATTAGAAATGTGACCGCAAGGGTGCCAAAATTTTAATTATGTCAGGGTAGACTATTAAAATCAATAAAGCATGCCAATTTAGTTAAAAATACATTTAATGACATTAAAGGACATGATTTACAAGAGGGCAAAACTATTTAGGACAATAACATTTAAGATATATGCATTAAAATAATACTCGAGGACTACATCATGCTTTACGTTCGCTTCCAAGACATGGACTGATTGTTCATGGCAACGGCCGATAGAGGGCCGAGAAAAACAGTTACGATTACAGAAATCACTATTTTCTAGTGAATGCATTTCGATGACTTTTTTATTATTTGATCGACGAGTGCTGTGCTTCATTATTTTCAGTAAATTGAACAACATCATACAGACCCCATTTTATCAGAACAAAGTATCATATAATGTAAAAAGGATGTATAAAATAAAGAAAATAGTCTTATAAACATCACTGTTGTTCCATGTAACAGCAACAAGAGGAAATTTATAAAACAGTTACTATTATTATAAATATATGGTGTCTGCATTCATTGATTCAGTTAATATAAATCATAAAATGGCTTTTAAATTTCCAATTTCACTTTGATTTGTTATAAAATCCTTGATGTAACATTTATGAAAAATTCTCTTTATATTTAACATCTTCCTAACATAATTTTTTTAAATTTATTTTCTTCGATATAATTTTTGCTTTGAAATTTCGCTGGGAATAAATGGAATAATCGGTACAGATATAACACATTTCCATGGATTTCAGCGTATTTTGATTCAATTTTTATCATTCTTGAAGTCGATTAATTTTCTCGTATGTAATTACAGTATTTTAATATATCAAGGAATTTTTATGCAAATTAATTCATTTTATTGTTTTATTAATCATAATTTTCATCTCGAGGGGTTATCTTAGGCACAATTCATTATTTTATGAAGGATGGTTTTGTTTCAAGTGTATGTCAAGTCTATGCAAAATAATGTGTCAGATTTTCATGCATTTTAATGTGTTCGCAATATATTTCAAAAGAAAGTGACAATACAATAGACTTTTGATTATCCACAGTTGTTAGGATTAAAAATTAGACAAAAAGTGTTTTCGCACTAAAAGTAAATTGTTTTTTTGCAAGGGTGAATTAATAAATTACAAAAATATATCTATTACATCACAACTGTATGTGCAAACCTTCTTCTATGCATAACAATTATCTAAAAGCCTTTTTGTATTCATTTAGGCCTTTGTTCGACAATTCTGCAAATTACACCAATTTAATTTTTAATTAATTAATTTTTTATTTTAGTTATATTTATGTTTCGTTTCAAAGCAACGCTAGAGTTATATTGAGACGAACCTCGTAAATCTGAACAGTGATCAGATGACGAGGGAGATAAATGAGCCAGCATCCTCTCTTAAAACTTCTGCAGCTCAACAATGAAAAGACTTTTCTATCTTAAATTTTTAAATTACAATAGACAAGCTTATATACCGGCTCTTCGTGGAATCGGGTTTTTGACCTAAAACTCTCTGATCCCCAAAACAGTAAGCTTAGCACCAGCCCACTGTGTCTTTACTAATATCTAGTTTACTTATTATATTTGGTATTTTATTCTTATAATTATTGTAATTTTTAACATTTTTTAAAAGTTAATTTAGATCAGAGTTTCCCAAACTTTTTTGTGTCGTAGACCCCTTGCCATGTTTTTCCGTATTGAATAGACCCCCTACTTACCTGATATTGATTTCCTGTAAATTTCTAACTGATGTGAAGTTTACTGTTAAAAACTTAAAGTAAAAACACATGTTAATTTATACATTTATTCATTGAATTTAAATTTATACTACTCAAAATAAAATTTCGTATCTGTTATGTGAAATCTATGTAACATGAAATAAACTAACATAAGCAAAAAGTCAATATTTTTAATGAGAAGGATGAGCCTGATGCTTTAACAATAAATTATCAACATTTGGCGTCAATTTTGAAAGGGTTAATCTTAAATCTCCTCGGCTAATGATGTCCAGTCTGTTTCTTTTATTCGTTAAGGGATTAGTAAAAGCGCTAAACCCCTTTTCCACAAGGTATGATGATGGAAAGGAGATTAAAAATTTCCTGGCTATATTCCATAATACGGGATAAGTAACGGGTATGTTGCAAAGAAGCCAGAATTGCTGATATCTGTTTTTAAACTGAACCTTAAGTTCTTCGTTTGTACTTAGTTCTGTCAGTTCCTCTTGTATTATGACATTCGTTTCTTCTATGTCACCATATGGATTAATTATCCATGGTGGTATAACCATAGTCAAAATATCCTCAAACCTAGATTCAAAATCTGAATGGATGGCATTTAAATGTTGAACGTAAGTTAAAACGTCGCCTTCCTGGCAGCTTGTCTGTGACAAATTGGGGAACTGAGAAAATTCACCCCGTCCAATATTTTGCTTCAATAGTTTAACTTTGGCAAGGAACGCTGATAAGATGGACTTTGTTTTAATCAAATTTAAACTGTCGCCTTGTAATTACAAATTAACCATATTAAATTTTGTAAACAAATCTGTTAAATAGGCAATGTCTGTTTTCCTCATCATTAAATTTTCTTTTAAAGTTTTATCTTTAGTATCCAGAAATTCTAAAATAGTCTCAAAAAGTGCAAAAAATCTTGTCAAACATGAGCCTTTCAACCGCCAGCGTACTTCAGTATGAAGGAGTAATTGATTAAAGTGTTCGTCATTTCCTTCAGACAACTCGCAAATAACCGCGTATTCAACGCTTCGGATTCGATTTACTGCATCAATGACAAAATGAAGTGATTCATGCAATCTAACACTCAAATTTTTAGCAACTAAATGTTGTCGATGGATGACGCAATGTATTGCTAACACCCCTGACACATTTTGTTTTAAATAGCTTATAAATCCACGATAACGTCCAACCATGGCAGGAGCTCCATCTGTAGCTACTGATATTATATTTGATAAAGGCTTTTTCAATGAAATAATCCTTCAAAACATGGAATATTGATTCACCTTTAGTGTCGGTTATCAAAGTTCTTGCGCAGTTCTTCGTGGATTTCTTGATTCATAATAAAACGAACATATGCCAATAATAATGCTGTATTATCAGGTAAAGCTGACAGTTGTATAGAGAAATGGGTCGTTTGCAAATAATTACATAAGAAGCTTTCAATATCAGAACCCATTTCATCAATACGTCTTTCAACGGTATTATTGCTTAAGGGAATTCTTTTAATGATATCAGATGCAGGTTTGTGTAAAACAGTTTTTAAAACCTCTTCAAAGGCTGGCAAAATTAACTTCTCTCCGATAGTATGCGGTTTTCCGAATTTTGCTATAAGTAACGAGATATTGTAAGACGCCCGCAAACCATCATAATTTCTTTGTGACGTCGAAGCAAACATTCTGTCCAGTGTAGGTCTCTTTTGAAGTTCATCTTTGAGTGTTTGAAAGTATTTCAAATCTTTGTTTTATCAGGGTGGCATCTTCTCAGATGATCTTGCAGTTTAGATGGTTTCATAGCGTCATTGTTCAAAACTTTGTTGCATAAAAGGCACATAGACAATTTTTTGACCGCCAATGATGGAATGAAGCCAAATTTCAAATAATCAACACTGTACTGTCTACATTTCTTTTTAGATTCGGACATGGCATCAGTCATCTATGGGCAAAATAAAATTATTTAAATAAGCTTACAACTTACACAATTTTATAAACATATATAAATTTTTTTTTACTTCATAGGTACTTTTATGAATAATGTAAATGTTTTGATATTATAAGATAGTATGATGTGAGTAAATAGGTACTATCAGTGTATGTGTTGAGATTTACTATCGTGGATCCCCATTTTCATTTCATGGACCCCCAAATTTTTTTTCGCTGACGTAGACCCCTAGGGGTCGATGTAGACCACTTTGGGAATCACTGATTTAGATAGAGAAGCTATTGTTTTCTCCTACATTTGGTATTCTTTATTTTCAGGTATATGAATTCAGGCTTAGAAACGGAATCAGAATCAAATTATAGCCATAGGCGAAGACACAGAAGGTAACTATTATTAAATAAACTTATTTAGTTCTTTATAATTAAATAATAAGATGCCAATAAAATTGTATAGTATTTTGACAGCTTATTTTTAAAGTGCTCCAAATGACGAAACTAGCAATATTAATCTGTAACTATAATACAGTAACAATTATAATGAAGTTAATTTTTCCTATTTTTAAATTAAATTAGAATTTTTAAAATCAATAATAAAGGAAAGTATTTACTCAAAAAGTTAGTAAGATTTGGACAAAAACCTAATAAATTAAAAAAAATAAAGGCGAAAATTCTGAAAGAAAAGAGAAACTGTCATAATTTTTTTTCTGTTGCTTATTTGAGGAAGTAATTTTCTTTTCTTTTTTCACAGACATAGGTCAAGATCTCCTGACAGCAAAGCGGTCCTACCCCATGAAGTTAGAAAATACATCGAGTAAGTAAGATTTTGTCGAATATAAACTTGGCGACTAAACAAATGCAGAGTTCAAATTCGTCATGATTGGCTTCAGCATAACTGAATATCTATAAAATGAATGTAACTAAGTGATTTCTGGAATTGGTAATGATATTATTTTTTTTTTGTTTCAGTTATAATCTGATTGATCCGAGTACCTTGACTGAAGAAGAAAAGCGTGATATAAAATATACTAAAATTCAGTAAGTGAAGTCTAGCTTTGAAATTCTCTGTAGATTTCTAAAATATATATAAAAAAAAAATTGCTACTTGCACCAAAATGCTTAATATTAATATAAAAATTGAAGACCTTATTTGCTTGTGGGTTTATCTCTAACGATATTAATATCCATTCTGTTAATCTATCAGTAAGTATTCTCGTAACAATTATGCAAGTTAGCAAATATATATATTTCTAAGAAAGGGTTGCAACTAACAAGTCCAGTTTTTTACCGTAATGAAATGGCATTTTCTAATGGTTATTTTCCACAGTTATTGGCGCAAGTGCCATATTTTGGTTAAAAGTTGTTTCTGACTCATCACAGCTGAACACATTAACATTTTATATGTCATTTGTATTGAAATCAATGCAATTTTTCATCTTCTTTTTGCTTTTTAGTATAGAAAGAGAAAATAGTGTAATCTTCAAAAAAATTCGAATATGAGATTTTGACAAATCTACTTGTTTTAAATCTCCCTGAGTTTGAAAAACTCATTTTTTAAATTATGGCCGTACCTCGAATTATGTTTCCAATAAAATGGTTCCAATTTAAAATGATAGATATTTCTTATATTTAAAAGACCGATTTATGACAATAACTGCACGATTCTATTTCATTTTTTGGGACTTTTTCATTTTTACTGTCCGCGGCTTCACTTGGCGATTTTCATATAATGCCATGCACCCTAATATATAAAAAAAACCGTCTTGTCACTATCTCGGTTGTTTAGCGATAAAACCAGAAGACCGTAAAAATAAACAAGTACCCATTTTTACTACTAAGAATAAGGCTGCTCAAGCTAGAGTCAGTCGACAAACATGTATACATGTTGAAGATCGCTTACCTTAGTTTAATTGCATAAAAATCTTGTTTAGAAGCAATACGAAGTCTGTTTTGAGATAGATCTTGTAAGTTGTGAACTGAAGTCAGTAAACGTAGGCGATACCCAAGTTCTTACACTTTCTTCAAATGCTCATACCGCTATAGTATGATGATTGATCCTATAAATCAAATTTGATATCCAGTAGGTTCACATACAAGACGAATCTTTGACTCAGTCAGGGTTCTTATCTATAGTTTCCATTTTGAATATAGTTTCCATTCTGAAACCAAAACTTTACCATTAGACTATTGTAGCCTCCCCAATTATATAAGATGCACAAATTTAAAAATAGGGATTTCCAATAATAACCCGAAGTTACGCAATTGGTATGTAGTGGAAGCTTTATAAGAGACACCTGACCACCACCCGTGGTCATATTATCTAGCTACCAACCATAAGATCGCGTGTTCGATCCTAGCTATCGCCAATAACAAGTAAAATCAACAAAAAGCGCGTCTCTCACTTATGTATGAATACATGCAAATTTTGATTATTCGAAAATATGGTTTAGACAAGCAGCTGTTTGAAAGGAAGGTATATAAAAAGTAAGGCTTTTTACAAACATAGTGATGCAGAATAGTACTTTTTAAAATAAAAGTTCTTTTTAAAATAAAAGTACTACACGAATTATTACATATCGAAGGTTTTTAATTTCTAAATTTCATCAAAATGTTTTTTTCGTCACTCAAAATTTTCTTATAGAAAATTGATAAATAGTTTTATTTCTTGCCTGCAGTTAGGATATATTTCTGAGTAAAATCTATTGAAACCAATATTTTAAATTATTTCTCAATTGAGCTTTTTCTGTTTTGTTTTACGGGTAAATCTGGATGGACGTCACTTCTACAATTTGAGCTCAACTGCCTCCTGAAAACAATACAATCAACTTCCAAATGTACCTCTTGAAATTGACATTTTTAAAAATTCATATGTAATTTCCGATAGATTTTCTACGTTGTTCTCGATCAAGTTTTACAAAAAGAGAATATTTTCTTAAATCTCTGATATTTATTTTTAATTTGGAATATAAAAGTTAATTTTATTCATGGAGCTATTCAGAATTGGAAAAGAAAATTTCATTTGTATAAATTTAAGTTTGCATTATTCAAATTTTTACATATGTATTTTGGTGTTTAAATGCAATTCTAATATGGGATGTCCAATCTAATCCTGATAGCTAAATTTCAAAGTGTTAGAGTTAGGTATATATTTCATTGTGGAAAGAAATTTGTGTTGTTTTGAATACATAGATTTTCTTATGAAACATTACGATATTTATGCATTTCTCATAGTTTATTAACCAATGTTTAGAATTGTATTTCCGACCCAATAAAATTTTCAACAACAACAAAAAATTCTTTGTTTTACGATTAAAATTGATCAAGTATTAATCTTTAAAGGCCATTGCTATAATTTTACTGACCTCTTTCTGGAAGATTGATTTACCAATATATGACATTTACTCGAAATGAGATATTTATTTTCTTAAAATAATAAAATTCAACATGCCATATCTCGATCAAATGTAGTGGCAGAAGACTGGAACTTTTTTTTAGTAGCTTGCAATATTAGTGTCCGAATTATATTTTTTAAATATAACTAAAATGATTTTGTAATAATGTAGTCATTGTACAATTAATTGTAAAATCACCATTATAAAATTAATTATCAAACCATCATTGTAAAATCATCATTATGAAATAAATTGTAAAATCCTCATTGCGAAATTACTTGTAAAATCATCATTTGCTAAATTAATTGTAACATCATCATTTGCTAAATTAATTGTAAAATCATCATTGCAAAATTAATTGTAAAATCATCATTGCAAAATTAATAGTAAAATCATCATTGTAAAGTTAATTGTAAAATCCTCATTGTAAATGTTTTCTCCCTTGAAAATATATGCCTGTCTCTGACATATATATAAATTAGATATTGGGGCACGATTAGAATGGACATCCCTTATAATATAAATGTAGTTGTAGTGTGGTAGTAGTGATATAAGGAAAAGAGAAAACAGTGTAGATTTTCTTTCCTATCGCAGGGCTGACAGTCGCCTCTTCAAGATAAGATACTCTTCCAGTCAAGGACAACTTTCAAAAAACCTCGCATCAAGGTGTGTTTACCTATAAACAATTACTATCAGTAGAATTAGAGAAATTACCCTTTCATCCCTTGTAATTAATACAACAAATACATTGGAGATAATAACGATTGTTTATCCATTAAATGCGATTTTTTAAATATAAATTTTAAAACAAAAAACAATGCTGTAAATAGTTACTGTGATTAAATAATTTACTAAGCATATAATTAAAATTGTAATTATTAAATTATTAGTTATAATAATTGCTGAATAGCTATATAAATTATATAGCTATATAATTTATATAGCTATTCAGTTATTTAATCGACTATTTTGCAATTCAAGTAATATTTCCCAAACAACTAATTGGGAACTTCGGAATTTACATGCATGTGTAAAGCGGCCTTCCTACGACATATTCGTCTGCAGACAAAGCGCACTTTTTCCCTCTCTTGCGGCTTACCTGGCATCTTTGATGTTCCAGTAAAATCAGAGATCCAAGTAAATCGCAAGTGAGGGTAAAAGGGGGAAAGTGTGCCTTGTCTACAGATGGACAAGTCGTAGGAACAGAGCTTAAAATAGATTTCATAATCAAGAAATTAATATTGCATAGATTCGGAGGAGAAAAGAAAAAAACTTGTCGATGGCATAGCGTTCAAAAATATTTAGCTTTCTGAAACTATAATAGTAATATTACAATCTCAAAACATTTGTATTTTATGTAAAACATTTGTTGTGGAGATGCGGTGATTCGAAAACTACTGAAATAGTTAAAACTTCTATGTGTGTAATAAACACATCATTTATACAAGCTCTAAAAATCCAAATGTGTAATTACATAACTTATTCGAAGATGTAATCTATAGTAAATTACGCAAACACACTGGTCAGAATGAGCAAAAAGAATATTACAAAATGTATGTGAACTCAGTAGACCTTTTGCAAGATGTCAAGCTCGTGATTAAAAAAATTCCAATCGCTTGCTAACTTTAAATATATATATTTTACAACACATCCCTGATCAGAAAAAAAGCCAGAAACATAATGTTAAAAAAAAACTATTCAGTACGGTATTTTGTCAAATACACAAAATTGTGTGTATTTTGTGTATTTAAAATTTTTGTGTATTTTGTCAAATACACAAAATAAGATTTTTTTTTATTGCTGTAGAAAAGAAAATCTTACCATGTTTCATATAAAAACTGATGAGAAAAGACATTCATTCAGAAAAAAGAAATTCATTCATTTATTCAGAAAAGAGAAATTCTTTCATTCCTATTACTGAATTTTCGATAGTGAAAATATACTTCTTAATGAACTTCACTTGCTCCAGTTGAATGCACACCACTGAACATTTAAAATTACAAAATAAATCAAAATAATACAAAGAATTTTTTAATATTATTTCAGAATAACTGAGTGCTTTTGCAATAATAATAATTTTGTAGTACGCAGCAGAGGGCGGTTTCTTCTGTAAAACTAAAAGCCGCAAACCACTTATACTTTACCATCTAGGTTAATCCTTTATTCGAGAACACAAAAAAATGAAACAACTAATGTTTTGCACAATATTGTTATTTTTCATAAAGAAAGAAATATATCTCTAAACGGAGATTCAAGAAAGACTCCGAGGAATAGATTCAAGAAAGATTTCTCTAAATGGGGGATATTTTTCAGTTCTTTGGAAGAGATCTCATCAGATATTGATCTTGTCAGCAGCTAAAAAAAAGATTCGCGTGAGTCCACAAATGTTTCTTACAATACTTGCTTCATGTATAATCAAAAAATATACTCTGATTTTAGATGCAAGAAATGCCGATTTATCTATTCTTTGTAGTTCAGGTATTGTTAATTAAGAGTGTAAAATGTAAATGATCAACGTTATTCATCTATTATTAACAATGCTTGAAATAATTCTGAAACTGTTGCTGAAAGTAAGCTGAGAACCCATCATACCTAAAATACCTGCTATACTGCATGAAGAATAATGGATGGTGAGTGAATGATGGGGATTTTAATTTTTTCGCTTTAGATTCTTCTTAGAAAGTGCTTAATGATTGTTCCGATTTCGATCATCATTTGTCATAGTTCTTCTGAAGTGACTTGCTTTCGTTGTTGTCTTTCTAACATTCCAATCGAACTGAAAATTTTACAGGAAATATTGTTAGCTTTGTTGATTAATTATCGACCGCTTTTTATTTGTTACTAGCAGGTACCCGGCTCGTTGCTGCCACGGAAGAAATAATTTTGGAAATATCGTTTGGAAATTGAAATAACTTTCTTGTTTAATTAGGAATAATATCGTAAATGAATACATTAATCGAAGTTGGCATATTTAAAAGAGAAGTGTAACTAATTTTTATTGTATTTTTTTATTATATTATTCAAGAGCTTTAGGATAGGCAATTTTTTTTCCGTCTCCAGAAGAAACAAATTTCTTGAGTGTCCGACTCTTAGCATCCAGCATACAACTGGTTATATTTAAAAACTGCTGTCTCCTTGACGCCTTAATTTGACAGTAATCCTTGGTTAATGGACGCGGTAAATAGATCCAAAAACATTTTTTATAAATTACATAATTTTGCTATTCCTATAACCCATCCCGCAAATGCAAATAATAAGTATTCGAAGTTTTATCACAATCCGATGAGCGGTACGGCAGCGCATAAGAGAAATACAGATAAATATTCATTTTTATTTATATAGATAAGAATTCACAGAATCTTGTATATATATTACCAAATGTTTGTTTTACATGATATCTATCAAAATTAAACATCAGGGTGGAACAAAAAAAATCAATTTTTGATTTTTTAATTTGTAATAGAGCGAAAAAGTTGCTTTTTGTGTAGATAAAATAAATTATGAATATGAAAGATACTGGAGTAAATCTTGAGACGCCGCAATGACGTTAAAGTTTCATAAAATTGAAATTTTTGCTCTTTTTAAAGGGTTTTTTTTTTCCCCGAAATGATCAGCTTTTGATTTTTAATTTGTAATAGCGCAGAAAAGTTGCCTTTTATTATAGATAAGATCAATAAAAATTACAAAAAATATTATTGTACATCTTGAGTTGCCGCAAGGACGTGAAAGTCTCACAAAACACATTTTTTGCAACTTTTAAAGGATTTTTGCGTGCCTGGATAGTGAAATAAAAAGCTCTAAATTAGGGTTGTCACATGAATAAAAGTATAAAAACTGTTTTACTATTACACTGGTACGGTACTCTGTCGTCGCCGGAGTGGTTATTTTTCAGGTAAAACTGAGATTTGTCTGTGTCCGGTGACAAGGACAGATCTGGTTTCAAAGGAGTAACTTTGCTGAGTTCAGTTGAGTTGACGCCTCGCTCCGTCTGTTTTATAGCTGATTAGCGTAGCTAGTTTTGTTAGTTTGTGTGCTTTGCTGCGAATAAATGTTGCTTACTCAGTCTAAATTAGTGAAAATGAAACAAATATCATAGTGTTCTATTTTTGGGAAATTTAGTGATTTGCTTGAAGTTGAACTGACTACATACGAATATAATGCCACTAAAACCTTAAATTGTGTTATAGAAGGATTCTTCTGTAAGCAAGATATACGATACATTAGTTCCCATAATAGAACAAATATTATCAAGAGTTTTTAGTAAAAGAATGTCTCAAATGCTGAGAGATTAAAGCTTACGCTAAATACAAGAGTTTATTAATCTAAAAGCAGAAAACATTCAAATAATTGTGATTCCAGCCTCACAGAATTTAGGAAAGGAACTCGACGTTTATCTGATATTACTGACTTGTATAAAAGAAGGAAAAAGAATTGCCAGTTACGGAATAAAAGGGTCTAAATGAGCAGCGCTTTAGCAGGAAAATGGTTGTATGCACAATCGATATAGCAACAACACATGCGCTTTGAGGAAGCTAGAAAGAGTAAAGAACTATAGATAATAGTTAAGTTTAATCAGGAATGGGCAGAAACTACCAGTGTATCAAAACGATGACCGGCTACAATGACGACACTGAAAAAACAACAGTGCTCTTTACAAAAAGAGGCAGACCAAATTAAATCAAACCATCCATCAAATAAAGAAATAGATATTAAATCACATAGGTGCCTGATAGTTTTAAGTTAACTTTCATGTACTTTTATATCACCAAACATTCTTTTAACCTTATCTCATTTTCCCGCTCTATCTCTGACGATCTCAAGAATGTTATAGATCAGATTATTCAAAGAAATGGGTACTTTGCTGCTTCAGAAAACACCCTTTTGCCCATGCTAAATGATAAAAAAAATTCAAAGAAAACTTGCTTTGCGACGTATTTTAAAAGAAAACAGAAAGTAATTACAGATTCAGGAAGTTTAAAATTCCAAAGATAAACATCGATGCAAAGGATTACATCAACATGATCTCGTGGCTTGAAAATAAGATAACTGACTCCTCCCGCTTGCTAAAACATGCTTCCAATGATTCTCTCAAAGACTTAATATTGAAGGCAGCTGAAGCTGAACCAAATAGTATAGAGGACTCGGTTATCGACTTTCATGGGTTTCTTGTCACATGCATACAGTGGAAAGAGCTGTAAGATTGATGGCGCAATCGACTCAGATGTCCGTGTTTCAATCGCAAAAGAAAGATACATAAGAACAAAAATTCAAGTAAAATTAAACTCAAGTAAAACTACTCAAAGGAAGTCGCTTGTGCAAGCCAAAATTTAATTTAAAAAAAAATAATTTTATGTGGCAATGAAGTTGAAACAGATATTTTACAGCTGCAAACATTTGTTATCATTAAGGTTACAGAAACGAAAAAAGCGTAATTTGATATAAAAAAGATTTATCATTGGTATACTTGGTAATTAATAATTTTTCCAATTGTAATGCTTATATATATATGTATTTAAAATCATTTTTTGTAACATTATATGAACGAAAAATTCATAAAAACATTTTATCAATGTTTATCATGTTTCAATTTTGTTACAAACTTTAAGCTCTTTGCGGCTTCTCCAGATATTGTTGTATTGCAACCAGAATTTTAAAAAATTCTTTTTGAATCTAAAAGCTTTTTCCAGTAATACCGAACTAAAATCTAACACAAAATTTTAAAGGCTGTTTTTTAAAATTTCCTTTACTTTTTTTTACTAATTTCAAGCTTTTCAGGTAATAAAATATTGCAACTAAATTTTTTAAAAATTTTTTTTGAGCCAAAAGGCACCTTTTAGACACTATTACCAAACTAAAATCTAAATAGGAAATAAAACATTTAAAGGCCAACTTTAAAATTTTTTTCCCCTCTACAAATTTCAAGCTTTTTGCTGCATCTCAAAATAATGTAAAATTGCACCAATTTTTTGAAATTGTGTTTGAACCTAGGAGGCAGTTTTTCCGCATTATAATCAAATTAAAATCTAAGAAATACTTCCTAAAGGTCCATTTTAAAAGTTTCAATTTTTTCACAAATTTCTAGCTTTTTGCGGCATTTTAGGATAATGTAATATTTTAACCACATTTTAAAAAAAGTTTTTAAACCTGAAAATTATTTTTCTTCGGCATTAACTAACTAAAATTTAAGAGTCGTTTTTAAAAATTATCAGCATTTTTTCAATTTTTTACAAATTTTAATCTTTTTTCCGGCATTTCAAGATAATGTAATATTGCAACCAAATGTTTTAAAATTCTTTTTGAATCTAAAAGCTAACTTTTCTTTAACAATATTACTAAACTAAAATGTAAGTAAACGATGAAGGCCCATTTTAAAAATTTCCATTTTTTCAGAAATTTTTAATTTTTTGTTGCATCTCAAGATAATGTAATATTGAAAAAAAAAAAAAAAAATGTTTTGAAAAACAAACTTTTTGAATCTAAAAGGCAGTTTTTCCGCACTATTAACAAACTAAAATCTTTAAAACAAATTTAAACCATTTTTGTTCTACCCTATGAAACATTTCACGATGGAGAAAAACCTTAAATTTTTTTTTTAATTAATACATTTAAAATTTTCATTCATCCAAATTAATAAATTTGATTACTTATTGCACATTAATTATTGCAATTCGAAATGAAACCATCCTTTTTAAAATCTATAAAAAATTAAAAACTTAAAAAAATCGCAACCGAATTACATAAACCTATTATAATATTAATTTATTTCAAACTTTAAAATTCATGCTTTTAAAAA
>JAPMOQ010037973.1:329208-386100 GCA_026543055.1 Argiope trifasciata | reverse complement strand
TTTTGTATATTTTCAAAATATGATTTTGTAATATTTTGATATAATATTTTATAGACTAAGTTATTTTCAGAAAATTTTCTATATGTTTAACAACTTTTGTAACATGATTTTTTTTGTACATAAAATAAAGATTTAATATATAAATACAACAATACTAAAAAAAGTTTTGGTTTTGGATTGTTGAAAGTTTATAACAAGATTTTAAATCACAACTTTGTTTTCAAATATTCTATCACAGAAAGAAGTTTAATACACATAAAAATAGATAGCAATTATTTCTGCTGACATATTGCATGGAGAAATTGTACATTTATGTTTTTTCTTGCAGTCTGTCACTAGAATGGGATTCATTATAAAAAATACATATTTAGTAAATTTTTACTGGTGAGCTCTTTACACATGTAGTAAATATACCCACATAAAAAAATATTAAATGCGAATTCTGCATTGGAGTTGAAATTACTTTGTATAAAAAATTTGCTTATTTTAAGGTACATATATTTCAATAATTTTATATTTATGGGGAAAAAAGAATTCTGAGTTTACAACTTTTTTTTCAAAGAAATAATGAACTGAAATCTATAATTCACAGGAAATTCAAATAAAGCAATTCATACAATTTTTTAAACATAGTTTCATTATAAAACAAGACATAGTTTTTCTACAAATCACATGAAAATCTTTTTTGACTTTATTTTCAATAATATTGTTTACTTCACTCAATATTGTAAAAAACATATATAAAAATTGTTGACAGTGAAAGGAAAAATATTTAATATAAAATAATTTTCTGTAATTACTCCAAAGATTTTAACATTTTAGCATCTCCCAGTTTGTTTTTATGGTTCATATTAGAATTCAAGATTTATAACAGTAAGATCCAAAATTTCATTAAAAAAAAGACTTAAAAAATGTTCATGCATACAGAGTAAATTTAATTTTTGCTGATTTATAAATACATTTTATTTCAATGAAATAAGACAATAATTACTTTATTTTTCAGTCAATTTGTAATGTTCTTCTGACAAATTTCTTAGTCTTTCTGCAGCCTAAATAATAATAAATACATATAAGTACATTAATTTATTTTAATAGGAAATTTCACATTTAAAGATATAAAAAAATATTTTAATATTTAATTACTTGTATGCATATAAAAATTATATAAATATTTGAACTATTAACATAGATTTTTTTCACAAAGACCCTTAATATTGCTATAAAAAAGTAGAAACTAAAAAATTAAAAAGTCATCATTTATAAACTACAGATGATAATGAACAAAAATACACTATTGAAAATCATTTGTTATCTTATAATCATTATGAATAATAGATCCATATGTTTCAATACATTTTTAAAATTATTTTCAAAACTGATAAATTACTTTTTGCAAATTATGCTCAATTTTTATTAATCACATTTTTGAACTGAAGAATATTTATATAATAAGGTCAATAGAAAAACAAGTTTCATATGCATATTTATGATTAAAAAAATTACAAAAATAGTAGTGCAGCCTAATAATTCAAATCAATAATCAAAATATGAAAATTAAAATATACAGAACAAATATATTCCAATGGGAAAATTAATTCAGTAAAAACTATTAACAATAGACTTTAAAAATTGAAAATTAGCAGCATTTTCAGATCTTAATTACTATGCAATTAAATTTTTTGAAAAAAAAAATCAAAGGACAGATGATGTTAAGTTAATAATAAGAGGATTTGAACAAATATAATAAAATGGTAATTTATGTACTGAATTTTTAATAGCATTCATTTATATAAATTTACTGATGGATTTTATTATAAGAGATGACAACCTTAATTAAAATACTGAAAGGTAATCTAATGATATGCATAATTTTCTTTTTAATATTGTTCTAGTCAGATGCTACAATTATAATTTTTTGCTAGAATAATTAAAAAGTTTATATTATACTTCACTTGTTTTCACATATACATCTGAATTCAGATTTTAACATTTTCATACACTACAATAATTAAAAAAAAAGAGAGAGAGATTACCTGTTCAGGAGTTAAATCTCTCTGAGCCTGAGCTAACATTTCATAGCCAACCATGAATTTTTTTATAGTAGCCGAACGTAATAAAGGAGGATAATATGAAGCATGCAGCTGCCAATAACTGTAATCTTTAACATCGGGACCAGTTGGGGCTCCTATAAATTCACATTAAATATTTCCAATAAATTGCAGAAAAAATAAGAATAAAACTTAAAGAAATAATAAAGAGAATTATAATTTATTATATATACCTATGAGAAACTTCGTATTAAAAATAAATAAAATTGATTCTACAGATATTTTTTAATTAGGTAACGAAGTAGTAGTTGCTAAACTTTATTTTCTGTAAGTGTCTTATAAGTACTTGCACCTTTATTTAGTATAAGTAGGCAAAAATAAAAAATATATAATTTTATGTTTTTAACTTCCTTTATTCAACATCTTAAAATATTTTTAAGCCTTCAATTCTAATTAATTACATTATTAATCACTATTTTATTTTAAAAATGTGGATTTTTTTTACCATGTGATACATTTACAAAAATTTAATACATAGAACAAAGAAATTATAATAAATCTTATTTAAATCAATTTTGAAAAAAAAAATGATTAAATTTTTAAAATAGTTTGTTTATGTCAAAATAGGAAATTTATGTCATTGAAAAGCTAATATTTTAGATTTATAGATGATATAAAAATAATTTTTGTGCAATAAATTTTACAACTTAGTTATGACAAATAAATGTTAAATCATTCTACCTCCTCCTTTAGGTAATCATAGAATTTTTTGAACGGTACAGTTAATCCATTTAGGTACTAAGGAAAACATGTAGCACATTTTGTTCCATTCCATCTAAATGGAATTGTATGAAGATCAATCAAACAAATACACAGTCTTTCAAGATTGAAATTTGTTGATAAAAATATAAAAAATTTGAATTTTATCAAAAACAAAATTAAATATTTAATTTTTTTCAGTCTAACAAAGTATAATAATAATTTCATTTTATCATAAAAATAAAAATGAATTAATGCAACTTTAATATTACCAGGAATATATAAAAATGATACCAAACTTTTAAAGAGAAGTATAAAACAAATAATTATATTTTTTAAAAAATATTCCCATAAATCTTATTGACTTTTAATGGAAACCATTTTTTACTTCCTTACTATAATATACCAGTTTCCATATAAATGGCTTAAAAATACAATTAAGTTATTGAGCAAACAATATTTGTAATATTAAAATTTTTTAGGAATTTGTTTTGAATTTATTTTTTTATTATAAGTAAAAATTACAATTAATACAGCTTAAGATTTAAAAAATAAATAAAATGTTATAAATAAATCCATAATAATTTTAAATTAACTGAACATATTTGAAACAATTATAGTGTGTTAAAATGTTGCTTGCTCTTTAGTTAGTTGCTTCAACTATATAACAGATTTTCATTTCTTTAAGTACTAAAACATTAATTATCTATGTAACAAAAGTAAATAAAACTATTATTAAAACTAAAAATTAATAAGAAAATATGGTACCACATTTACAAAATGCAAACACTATAATGTTACTTAAATAGGTACCATAAGTTATAAGTACTTGTACTGAAGAATTCTAATTTCATATATGCAAAATAAAAACTAATGTATAAAAATCACAAAACTAGGAAATATAATATCATGATTTTATATTTTATAAAAGCTATTAATTGAAATTTAAAAAAATATGGATACCAGTATATAACTGATAGTTCCATATCATATATCCATATTTTACAAATTAGTCTTTCTCTAGGAAGGTAGAGCATGGGCCATTAATGACAGTGTTTTTTTCTTATATAATTCTCAAATACTAATAAAGATGAAATTATATCTATTTGACTACTGAACTAAATAGGAGACCAATAAGTTTTTAGCAATCAAAGTTGGCAATTATATACTTAGAAAATGGAAATCTGCATCTTGATGACAGTTGTTCAATAAATTATATAAAAATTTAGTCATATATATTCAGGCCATTTTTTTGTGAATAAATTTTGGAAGAATAAATTGTTAAGTTATTATAACAAATGGCACATGGTAACAATAGGTTAGTAATAATAACAATAGAAAATTAGATGTCTTTTTTAAAAAGATAACAAAATATTTCCTTTTGTAAAAGGAGAACTTAGCACAAGTTAAACTGTGAAACAATGCAAATTAAATTTATGTTCTAATTTCAGCTGTAATTATCTGAAACTACTAATGAATCTGTAAGATGTTTTGTGATGAAAACAAAATATTTACAATGAAAATGCATAATAAGTTAAATATTCCATTAAAACATACCATGCCATCCCATAGAATAAGGAAAAGAAGTATTAAACAAGTTATCATATTTGGTTAGTAGCTTCTTCATTATAGCTGCCAAGGCTGAAGAAAAAGATAAAGGATATAAAAGTAAAATAGTAATCAAATGCTGATATATAAACAAAATTTAAAGGAATAATAAAGTTAATTGTTAAACTAATCAGCAAATATAATTTCAGACCACTTACAATGCTTCTCTTCTTCTGTTAAATCAGATAACCTAAGAATGTGCCTCCTAGGTAACAACATTGTTTCATAAGGCCAAATTGCCCAGTAAGGAACCAAGATAACCCAGCCTTCATTTTCTAACACAACACGTTCCTGAAACAAATAATAATTTAAATATATTCATGTAATAAATCACTAAATTGATTTCAATTATATAAATCAATATTTGATTACACATTTATTCTTATAAAAGATATAAAATATTTATGAAATGAAGTCACAAATTGCAAATTATTGTCATTAAATTTGAAAGAATTTTTTTTAATTATTAGAAAAAAATACCTCTTTTGAAAATGATTTTAACACACTTTAAAAAAATAACTACCAGATGTTTTCATTTCAATTAAATTTCTTGCAAGTAACATAATTTTCACGACACTTGCAAAATTAAAAAAAAATTAAACTGTGAGAGATATTAGAGTTTTAATATTTTAATAATCATACATTCATTTTGTTTAGTTTCTAAATGAGATTTCTTGTGATATTAGTAAAAAGATAATTGCTTGAATTTTAAAACACACAAAAATCATTTTAAAATAATAATATCTTCAGAGGTGACTGAAGAAAAATATCTAAAACATATTTAATTTTTAATTAATCAAAATTCTTAGTAAAACTGTACGAAAGAAAGAAAGGGAATGAAAGAAAAAAGAAAAATCATTCTAAGGTACACATTCCCACCCTTCAAAGTAAATTTTTCACCAAATTTGATTACTTTATATTAAAGAATCTGGTCCATCGAGCAATGACACATAGAACTAAATTCTTTTTTATTATTTGCATAGAACAAAATTTAATCTCTTTTTTCCCCAACAATCCTTAAAGATGCTGAAGAGGGAGAGGCAGATAATACACTTTTTTACTGCTGATAATTTTTTAAACCAAAATCAAATTGCATTGTAATTTAAACCTTTGGCAGCACTTTCTTCTCATCTTTTTCACATATCAACACAATATGGAATCTTTTGTGCAACATATAAAGATGAAGAAAACTGAATATCAATTTCAGTTTCTTTTTCTTTCTACAAATTAGGATCAAAACTTGACAGATATTTACAATGTTCATATAAATCTAATATTCATATATAAAATTTCATTTGTGTAAATAGTATTTTCTAATTAACAACCTCTAACAGATTAGATCCAAAATTGAATATAAATATACAGATTCTACTGATCAATTTAATGTTGTTTCATTTAGTTTTTCAATTAGTTCATTCTAATTGACTAGGACAGATTTCTCCCAAATATATTTTGTTCAATGTTTAGTAGAAATATGTAAATTTGGTAAAAAGACAATATTACAGCTCGGTTCCCTGATTCCATGTTAACAGCTTGGTTCTGAGTTATCATGTTTACAGACAGGCATAATCACAAAAATGTATTATCTGGATAAAGGGACAATTAAAACATAGAAATTCATCAAAATTTTGAGACTTAATTACTTGACAATAAAGATGTTTTTCTTGCATATTTAGTATTAGAGAAAGTAAATATCAATCTAAAATAATATATAAAAATAAATTACCAATAATTTGAAATTTTTAAATAGAAAATTGTTTGAAAAAGGCTAAAACTCTCCCTACTAAAAAATCCAATTGCTTTTTATAAGTTTTAGTACCTATTTATGAGCATAATTCCAATCTAGGCTTATAGCAATTTTATTTAGATTTGTCAATTGAAATTTTTCAGGTGAGCAGTCATATTCATGCGAATGGAAATTAAATGAAATAAACAAATAGTAATACTTTTTCCAAACTATAATATAACAAGAACTTCTGGATATTTAAGCTAAAAATTATTAATAGAAAAGTCTTAACACAACAAAACATGAAACTACTGCAAATTCAATACCGATAATAATACTTATATTAGCCAGGAATATAAAAGTTAATCAGAATATTTGATACATTTACGAAAACATGCATTGGGTTTAATAAAAAACCATTTAGGGGAAAGGTTAATATAAAAACAACTATCAAAATGATTTAAATATTTTACCTTTGTTTTAAGTTCCTCATTTAGATAATCTAACAACAAAATTGAGTCATTTTTTAAAAAGTATTCAAATTGCTGCTTATCTTCGATTCTTGGTTCATCAGGAAGAAATGAACTAGCCCAAATCTAAAATATTTAAACAAACAAAGGAATATTAAAACAAGACAAAAATTAGTGAACAATGAATACTTTATAACAAATTGAATTATTCTTTAATTATTATTATTATTATGTAATTATTATTAGTATGTAACTGAGATAATAAAAGTATAAACTTTCTTTAAACAAAACAACTAAGAAATTATTGAAAAATCATAATAAAAAGGAACATATATGGTAAAAATATATTCCAAATGGCTGCATTTCTTTTAATTTATTTTAACAAAAATCTCAGATTTTTATATTCCATATTTTTATAATGCACACATCAAAATTTGTATATCCTTGGTCAAAACATAAGTCATAGTTAGAAACTAAATAAGCATTCTTTCAGAACCATTGCTAATATGGAAAAGAGGCTATGAAAATAGACTCAAAGTTTATACATGTTTAAGACAAGAATTTTACCAAAATATATGCTGGCAAACATATATTTTAGCCATGTGATCCTAAAGTTTAAAATGAAGTCATTAAAAAAATTATACAATGAGAAGTGTATAAAAGACAGAAGTACACTCAGAAAATAAAAATTTTAACTTTGAATTTAAGTGGTCAGTAAATAACTAAAGTTAAGCAAGTAGATAAATTGAATTTATTGCATATATTAATATGTAAAACAACAAAATAAGAATTAAAAAAATTATTTGAGTTTGCTTGCTGAATGACTTTCTAATACCCCAAAACTTTAAAAATATGTTTCCTTCACCTGAAATGTATGGATAAAAAATACTTTTTGTAACAATATCAATATGACAAATCCTTAATATTGTATAAGAATTGTTCAGTAAGATATTCACCTCGCCCTGAATTTAATCAAAAATTCTTTGCATTTTTCATCTTTTTGGGCATATTTATAATATTTGTTTCTTCATATAGATCCCATGTGTTGATAGCAATTAGAATAAAAATATTATAATATACTTAGGAAATTAATAGCAAGATCCCACAATGAGGACTGTATATGTTAAAGCACACTGCAGGTAGGAAACAAGGATTAGTTTGAAAAAGAACAATAAAGTAGCAGACAATTGTCCCATTTGCTTACTAACAGCAATGAACAGCAAAATTTGCTTACTAGACAGCAATGAATTATATTCTGTGACATTGAAGGAATTTGTGTTTGCACATGCACAAATAAATAAATATAGATATGCTCACAACATATTCAAAATTTGTAAAATCCCACATATTTGCAAAGTTTTAAACTGAATTTTATTTTAATCATTCTTGATAAATTTATACATTGATTTGATAGTGAAATTTTGGTTCAGCTGATAATAGATCATATTTTAAAATAAAATTGCATTAATAAATATTTCTGTTATTTTGATGGGTGATAGTATATGCAAGCATATTATTTACAAAAAAAAAGTTTTACCAAAATAATAATATTTTTAAAGATTTCAAAGTGATCAGAAATAATAATAAAATTAAATTTTTTAAGTATATTTATAATTCTAAACATCTAAATTTGGTTGAAAAAAAAAAGATTGGAATATTATAATGAAAGATTGAAAAGTAAGATAATCTCATTTATTTACTATAGCAATGCTTTCTCAAGTTGGAAATATTGATATGGTATTTCAAAAATTTGAAAAGCTTAAAATTTGCATTTTTATTACTACATGGCCATATGCATTAGGAATAATGCAATATAGACAGTCAAATTACATTCCTAGAATTATAATTACTTTGAGAGAGAGAGAGAGAGAGCAAGAGAGAGATCTTCATAAATTTCAAATTAATTTAGCTTATTCCTCTTTCAATAAGTGGCAAGAGAAATTTTAATTACATATTTTAGAAATATAGAATACGTTAATTATACAATTCGTGCAAAGAATTTTACATAAAAACATGCAACTAATAATAAGAAAATATTTCTAACTTAATACATACTTGGCAATGAGGATGGGGATTCGAGCATCCCATTATTTTCCCTTTATTTTCAAAAATCTAAAACAAAAAAGAAAAGAAAAAAAATTATATTCAAGAAGATGCACCATAATTTAACTAAAAAAATTAATAGCATAAAAAAATCAGGTAATAATTGTACATTCATTCAAATAATTCACAGACTTATATAAGCAGCAAATCTCAGGTAAATAGACAAATTAAAAATCATCGATTTTTTAAAAAAAACTAACATTATTTTGTTACAAGTTCATAATGGGGGGGGGGGAATGTTGGTGGTTTAAAAAATAATTCTAAATAACTTATTATTTTTGATTGGAAAAATGTTTCCTTTTTCCCATAGAGCAGCTTTATTTTTAAACAAATCTCTCAAAGTCTCAAGTTTATGTCATAACAAATAGAACAATATCTGATGTAATTTATTAAAATACACATATGAAGATTCCAATCCAGAGCAAATCCTTGCACTAAGAGCTTAACGTACTAATGTTAAAAATTGTTTTTTAACAATTGTTTCATTTCATAGTGCAACAAATTAATAATCATAATTAGAAGTATGAATACACAGAGAATGAATATATATTATAATTAAGCCTGTATAAAGAAATTTATGATATTCCTTATTAACTCCTATATTTATTTTACAATGCATGGACAAAGATATAAAATTTCATACATGAAAGGAAAACAATAATAATTTCATGCAAAAGATAAGCTGTCAGACAATTAGTACATCCAAGCTTTAACATTGTATTGAGTGTTGGACAGAAAGAAACAATGTAGTAAAAAGTATTTCTTAAAAATAAAAATAGATATACATATTCATTTATTTTCTGTTTAAATTAATACTTTTCAACTCCAGATGACATTTAAAAAAATTAGTAGAAATAAATAAGGGTTATCTCATGACTATTTAATGCAAAAATATTTAATGAAAACTCTTTCACTTAGTGACATTAAAAGTGCTTTGCAGGTCTCTCCTTCACTTTCATTTAATATTATAACGCGTCTATAAACGTTTAAAAGTACTTTTATTTTGTTCTCAAAATAATGATTAATTTTTTTACTAGTAACAAATGATTAACAACAACAAAGATAGCAGAAATGAAGAGAAGAGAAATAAAATAATCAGCAAAAAATAATTATATAATGAATAAAATAATACCTGCACCCATTTAAACCTGGCTCCCAAATCAAGGAGTTCTTTGATCCATGCATCAACAACCTTTATTATTTCTTCGACAGTCATCAGAGGCAAAGTAATATCTGATTTTGGATGGAAACACATAACCCGACATGTCCCTTTTGCTACATCTGCTTTAAATAAAGGGTGAGGTGATTTATCTGAAATAAATGAAAAAAATTGCTAAAAATTATCAATTTGAGAGAGAAGATCAATTGATGAAGTAAAAGAAAATATTCCATAAATTAAAGTAGATTTTTAAAAAATATATTGTTAATATTAATACAAATAATGTGATAAATGATTTGAATAATGTGATGAATGATTTCAATATGCAAAGTAATTTTACAACGTATGAATACAGTTATAAAATTCTATAAATTGTAAAATTATATGCTGGGCCATATTTCCAAAATTTATTTAAAGGTGGCATACTTAAAATAACCAATCTGGAAAGTAAATAATATATGAGAGGATAATAATTAAATAATATTAATAAATACAAGACTTTATTATAAGCAAATTGGGGAGTAGAAAAACTGATTTGATACAAAATTGAATATTTAGAAAAGGAAAATTTTATGCTTTTAAAGTTATTTTAAATGTTTAATATATCTGAAACCTTTGATATACAGAAACATTATTATCTTAAGTATTATAACTAATCAAAAAGAAACATTTCTTTTAAAAGCAACAAAATATAAATATTAAATTAAGGGTAAAATGAAAAACACTTTTCTTTCTTTTATAAAATTATCTTTTTCTAATAACAAGATTAAGGACTGTTGATGCAAAATAAATAAGACTTTATTCAAATTAATGGAGATTGTAGATGTGTTTGATTGTCTCTGTTTATATATAAGTTAAGAATAAAATTAAATAAAGAAATGAAAAAAAATTTTTATGTTTCACTTTTCTTACTGACAGAAATAAAATCATTTGCATTACTGAAATATTACATATAATCATTGAGTACAGGCACATTTTTAAACACTGGTTCTTAAAGTTATTAAGAATTTTATTCAGTTCAAAACCTATTTTATGAAAACCTTGCAGAGTATTGCAACAATTACCTGGCGATGGAACATCTTCCAGAAGAGCTGGAAAATCATTTGTGAAAACATATGTTCCATCATAATAAGGGTTCATCTATTAAATATACTGCAAATTAAAGAGTTATCAATGCAGAGTTGATAAACAGCACCAACATTTAGTGAATTTTCAGAGTCTATTTCATTTAAAATATTATACATAGCATAAAAGCAAAACTAGCAACTATACATAGCACAGCATAAAATTTAGGGTCGAAATCTATTTTCTGATCAGACAGCATCATGATCAGTACAACAATATTTATCATCAAAATAATACAATAACACAAGCAATCAAGCCAACTTGACTGTTTTTATTAGTCACTTTTTTTTTGTCAGTTGAAATCCAAAAATAATTAAATCTTTATCAATTTTACAGGACAAATTAATTTTAATAAGGTACAATATTAAGTTTTTTAATGAGAAAAATAAAATATTATAATGTAGACAGTTAATAAATAAGCAAAAGGTACTAAGATATATTGATAATAATGTGCAACTTAAATATATAATTTAACCAAAAATAACAGATAAATTCATGATTTAAATTAGGACAAGTGATGTTCATATAAGCTAATCAAAAATCCAATTTGATAAACAAATATTTGAAAAAAAAAGAAAGAAAAAAGAAAACACAAAAAATTATATATACCAGATTATTAATAATTTTAAATTTTTACTAATACATACTTGAAGTGTGGGATTTGTTTATTAACTGTATAACATTGGCGAGTTTTAGCATTAACCGCATGCCACTGTTAAACATTGTTACAAAACATATTAGTGTGTGTTCCTCAAAATTTTAAACCATAATTACAGGTATGTAATTAATATACAAGTACCAAATGAAGTGCTGAATTTTATTATTATGTTGAAACATTCAATAAAATTATCCTTCCCTTTCATAGAAAAAAGAAGACAAATGATTAAATTTGATGAATTTTTAAATGAAATAAAAGTCCAGTTATTTGGAAGAGAGAGAGACTGATACTGAAGGTTTCCCTTATCTTTTGGTTCTCCAAAATGTTTGTGCACAATAAGGTTATCTTTATAATTTCATCGTGTCTGTCTCAAGATATTCATCAATTTCTACACATTATTTACACGTTTTAATATCATTGGTAATTGATAACAACTCTAATGAGAGGGCTTGTAATGAACTTGAAATGAATGATACAAGCATGTAACTAAAGATATGTTTTGTATCATTTATATATGTATTCAAATCACAACTTCAGCTCTTGTGCTAGCTGATGAAAATAGTAACAGCAAATCAAATTGTTTTTCTCTCAAATAGGGGCATTCATTTTGTTGATTGTTACTTTAAGAAGAATAAAAATCACTTGTTTCACTCTCGCACATTATACAAACTCATCTAATATAGGATAATAGAGCAAATTCAAAATTTTTAAAAATAAGGTTAAAAAATACCATTCCATTAGCCCTTTTTGCTCCAGGACATAGGGGATTACTTAGATCATGAGGTGGTATTTCTTCTTCTTGGGCTTTCTCTACTTGTCCCTGCCATGGTCTCTTGGCACGATGAGGCGATACTAAAACCCATTTGTCATTCAAAGGATTATATCTAGTATGTGGATGATCTAGGAATAAAGAAAAACAATAATAATCAAAATCTTATTTCTGCATTATACAATTTTTTTCTTGTATTGAATTGTACGCTTAATTGCATTCTTGTATGAAATTGTATTTTTTCTGCTATTAAATTGTAAACTAACATAAATTATATTAAATTATATTCAAAATTTAAACAATGTAAGCTTTTCTTTCATATGATTTTTTCTTATGAAGAATAATTTATATATATAGGTATTTATATGCACAGAATTTTAAAGCAAACAAGGATACTTTTTAGCCAGTAGCCAGGCTCAGCGAGAAATCACCAAATAATGTAGAATTCTGTCAAATTTCAGCCTGATTTATCATTTGCTTCATTTCGTGATTTGCTTACACTGCCAACATTTGTGCCTGGATAATGGAAAAATACCCAAACAAGAAAATGGAAAGTGAATTTTTTCAAGATTATAGTACTGGTTTCAATATTAGAAAATTTCTGAAAGTGTTTGAGAATTTGAAATCATGACAGTTTACCTTTATTTACTTTTAAAATGAATCTTAATGAATATATTTGTTATTTTTCTAACATTTAAAAACATGTATTCATTTACATACAATGAAAATAAAAATTTGAGTTCTTCTATACAGTCACAATAATTATATTTTAATCACAATTATATACTTACTTATTTTTTTTTTTTAAAAGCATTATGACTAATAACAAAATAGATACATTAAAAAGATACGTGAAAAAGATATCAACAAGCTTCAATGATTATGCTGGGATTTTCATTATTTAAAATTCAAATAATACTCAACTTAAAAATTATTTATAAGGTATTGGTAAAAGACCTCATAAGATTAATGGTGATTTTGAGAATTATCTTAATTTTTAACAGTATCAGTGTAAATATATATTATTCATGTGCAATGTTCTTCATCTGTTATTTAAGTGAAATCTATCCATAAAAATCAAAAGATTTTATTTGTATAATCGGCATTTTATACAATAGAAATAATTTGGGTTTTTTTAAATCTTTAACCAAGAATGATTAATCATAGATAGTTAATTTTTTATCATTCAAAAATTTCCTTTTATATTAATTTAGAATATATGTTAATCCTTACGATTATCACAGATCAAAGTATAAATTAATCACTATAATTATATCCAGAAAAATAAAACTTTTATTCAGCATTAAAAAAATCCTTTAATTTCAATAAATATGCTTTATTAATATATTATAAATATTTAGTTTACCTTTAGCATTAAATTCTGAAGTCATCTTTTACTTCTTGATTATCTATGATTGAACAAAACTTGAGAACTTAAATAGTTGCAATGATAATTCGAAACTTGAAAGCGGTCACTTCGTTCGGTTCCAAATAATACTTTTAAACTAAGTTCACGCCCTTCATTGCCAGATTGCAAACTAGAGTGTTGATTAGAAGAATCATACCTTCTATATCATGGGCTTTGGTGGTTCTAAAATATGTCTTTATGTTATAATTCTTCCAACTATTTCGGCATTTATCTTTGTTTCTTGCTTTAAAGTCTCATTTTTAATTTATCATTTACTTTTTTGTTGATATTTGAAATGCCATCGATAGCTGGTATTTTATAATTAGTTCTTAAAATAATTCCGAAACAAACATTTTTAAATGCTCTTGAAAAAGTGTAATAAGTACTATTACGTCATTCCATAATGTTTATGTTGCTTGTTTTGAAATCTCGATTGTTTTGACGGGAAAGTCCTGAATACAAAATTTTAAAGTAGGTGACGTGTCATCTTTTGAATTGTTTTGTATTGATATATTTTGAAGCAAAATTAATTTGCTCTTATTTCCTTGTTTATTAGAAGTTCCATTTTCAACTGGTGATTGACACTGTGATTAGTTGAGACCTGCCCATTTTTCTCCCTTTTTAACAATTGTTTTTAAAAGTTTGTAAAGCTGAATCATTTAAAGATTATTGAAGAGGAAGATGACGATAATTTCAATTCTGCAAGCATTATGCAATCCAAAGTGGTGGGAAAATTCTTTTGTCAGAAATCCACAAACGCACTGGTTTCATTTCTCGGACAGAATTAATTAGAAGAGATGAATATTGTAACGACAAATGCAGATTCTAAATCAAGAATTCCCCCAAACGGAACCGTTTTACGCTACAAATTTTCATTAAAGAGAAAATAAATCACCGTGCAAATATATTAAACATGAAATTTACCCTCAAGGAAAAAATCATGTTTGCAACACAGGATCCTGTCTGTGCAGTGCAACTACTTAGCCTAGACACATTAGTAAACATTCAAGTTATAACAGACATCATATGGGAAAATATAACATATTGTTTTCTTCTCTGTGATATCCCCACAAAAGTTTCGTTGCCGGAAATTGCTGAAGAATAATGAAATAAAAATTGTGGAAATGAGGAAATTACTGAACAATGAACAACAAAAATGAAATTACTTGAACAAAACGACTCTCGGGAAACATCGCTTATTATTATCACAAAATTAAGAACACGCTTGCGGGTGGATATTAATATTTGGTTTACTAATCAAAAAGTACAACTCTTCATTGATAATCCATGACAATGCACAAATTGTTAGCGTTTCATGCACCTTTCATGGAGATGTGAAAAGCAAAAGTTTTGCCATCTATGTAGCGATTCTTACTCAGGCATCTATCAATCGCCTCAAAAATGCGTAAATTGTAAGCGCGGGCATTCAATCATATCGAAAGGATGTTCTTTCTTTGTTAAAGAAAAGGAAATTATAGAACTAAAATGTAAAAATCATATTACAACAGTTGAAGAGAGACGTATCTGTAATCAGTCAAAAAAATCTAGCTTGTGGCAATTGTAAAAATAAATACACCGATAAAAACATCGACGAAATAATAAACTAAAAAATGGAGACTATGTCCAGTAAAATGAATGAAAGGGTTGGCTCAATGACCCAAACAATTAAAATCAAAATGGAAGAGGAAATAAACTCCATCCTCGGGATGTTGACAAATTGAAAGAATTCGCGTTGAATAACTTAACCGTTATGAGTAATCTTGGAATCCAGAATCTTTCTCCATCAAGAAAGAAAAAAGTACTTGCGATGATTTGAAAAGCATCTGCTATTCCAATGCAATTGGGTGCAGGTGCTTTTAGTTAGTTCTTGGTCTCTCTCATTCCTCCTCCCCCCCCTTTTCCCTCCTTTTCCTCCCTCGTGTGACTTTAAAATTTTTCTTTTTTCTCATTTTTCCACTTTTTCTTTTCATGAACTTTTGTTGTTCTCTTTTTCAATGACTTTCATACATTGGAGCTGGGGAAGTCTTAAAAACAAAACAAAATTGGCTCAAAGTTTCGCCCTTTTTCTACTTCCAAATTCTAGTTTCTTCAGGTAAAAAGATCACTTCATGTGTTCAACTAAACGTTTATTTTAATTAGGCAGGCAAGGGTGGCCTGGAGGTAGCTTAATAACTAGCATCCCGAAAAACATATCTGGTAGAAACATCCCAATTAGAACCTTACACAATTGCAACCTTGAAATTCTTGCAATTGAAGTTTTCCACAAAAGTTCAAATTTTATTATAATTAACTTATATGCCGTCAGGAATTGAATATTAAAAAATATATAAAAAATATTTCTTTTTCCCTCTCTGTTTTCATATTCCGTGACTTTAATCTCCATCACCCTCTCTGGGAATCAAATATATCATCACCTCTAAGCAATGACTTCGTAGAATGACTTTAAAATTCTAGGTTTCTCCTCCTTAATACTTCGAGCTCAACGTATACCACTTGTACTCGAACAGCACCGCTGCTCGATCTCACAATTTGTTCTGCATCTATTTCTCATGTCATTAATTGTTACGTTTCGGATCAGGGCCGGCTATCTGTGGGGTGCGGCGGGTGCTATACGGCCGGGGCTCGTGACTGAGAGACCCCCTACATGATCAAGAATTAAAATATTGTTCTGGACAATAATATTGTTATACATGTAAAACGTTTACAAGCTTGTTTCTACATGGCTGGCTGAGCATCGCCCGACGCTTTGATTAGGCAAAGATCGCTGTGGTAGCTATAAATAGGAGGGAAATGACATTTATTTTATATGTAATAGAATGGTTTACAATATTGTCCAAAATTAGCTATTAATAAGCTATTTTAAATAAAAATCATTGTTTTCGACTGGGCGTAATCAACAAAAGCTGAAATCAAAAATTTAAGAGTGAAATTTAACTCATATTTAGACATAGCAAAAGCGATAGCAAATATTTCAGAACATTTTCTTGAAAAACGAATTCGGGAAAGAAAAATATGTGTATATTTCGAAACAGCAGAAGATGAAATTGTAGAAAACTTCGTTGAGGAATTTAGATGTTATTTTTTAAATTCTGCAATGGATACTGGTATTTCACAGATAGAAGACAGATTTAAAAGTATTTCAAATTAATCACTGACACAAAAACTTTAGAAAAAAATGAATTAGAAAATTGTTTCATAAACTTTGTACCGTTTATAATAACGATGCAAATGAAAACCTTATCCAAATAAGTGCTTCGGAACGGGATTTGATTTTGAATGAAAGGTAGTAAATAACGCTCAACATATATTGCAGTATATACTAATTAATAATTATAATAATTTATTTCTAAATTTATTAACTGCGTTAAAATTTTCCTTTACATTGCAAGTTTCTGTAATAAGTTCTGAACACTCTTTCAACAAATTTAAATTAATAAAGAATTATCTTCCATCAGGCATATGGGTATAATGCTTAAATGTTCTCTCTATACAAAATATCAAAAAAGAATTTTTTTTTTATTTTCTTAATGCAATTAATAGCAAAACCAAAATCACGAATTAAATAAACATGAAAATGTTTTTTTAACTTAGCTAAACATTTAGGGTACCAAATGATTTCTTGCACCCGAGCCCCTTCATACAGAAGTTCGGCTCTGTTTCAGGTTCATCCTTTGAAAGAGATAATTGCCCGGTCATAATTACATGGTCAAATTTAGAACCTAGTTCAAGGACATATAAAAAGATAATTTTGGATCGAACTATGGAGCAATTGACAAAAGTATTGACTGCAAACACTGATATAAATACTTTGACACTCAAGTTTTCAGAAATTATAAGAGAAAGCACAAAAATAATTCCTTTGCCAACTGATAATTACCCTCCCTGGTGGAACCTATCTTGTCACATATTTCAAAAATTGAAAAATTTGTTTCGAAAAAGAGCCTTTTGTTTCATCTCAGGATCAGACTGGATAAAGCACAAAAAATATGCAACAAAACTTCATTTTCATATTAAAAAGACTAGTTGGAATTATTGGTACAAAATTTTTAATATTTCTACAAATCCTAGAATGTTTTACTCAATAATCAACAAGTTTTATAATTGTTTCGGGCTTCTAATAATTTTACCCAAATTATTAAGCTTCGAAGTATTCCAGATATAACTTATTTTAAATTCAAAACCAATGAACAGGAGTACCTATCTATTTGGAAAAGTTCACGTTCAAAATTAGCCATGAAATCATTAAAGGTTTCTTGCGGAATGTACTATTAAATGACGCTCATTCAATCATCTTCACCAGCTTCCATGGGCTCTTGGAAAATCAATACCTCTTCATCCTCTGATGCTTTCTGATGTTGAGGTCATGTTGATGTTGAACTTGAACAATTGTTTCGGGCTCAGAATCTTGCGGCTGTTCGAAAATTGTTTCATTCTACGAGTCTTGTGGCAGTTGAACTTGCACTACAATTTCTGGTTCTGAGCCTTGTCGGCGGTGTACGAGGACAATTTTAGTGGGACGAGCAAATACAGGCTCTGATGAATTTCTTCGGATTCTTTTCCTTGATCGCCGTTCCTCGGGCATAACCATTTCTGGAGCTTGCATTTCATGTATTGGTGAGGGAGAGGGCTAATTATATGCTGGCAAGGTGTATTGCCTGTGAGTTTAGAAATCTTTTGAAGTCAAATAAAGTCTTTTGAAGTGTCAAAATCAAATACGTAGTCTCGGGTGGCACAACATACCCCGAATTTGGACGCAGAACATACCTGTCAAAAAAGTAGTGGTCTTGTTTAACAAAACTCCTCCGTACCGTGCTGGGTTTCGGTTGACACATTAAACTTTTTGAAGGACGATGGTAAATCAGCATCGGTGAGTCGGAGGTTTGAAATACGCAGCTCTTACCATAAGGCACAGTCCAGAGTCTAAATGAAAATATTTTTTGGGGGGGATTTTAAGTTTTACTCATTTTGAAGATTTTTTGCTGTTTATCAAATTTTTTGGACAACTCTTTATACCAAAAAATATGATTGCAGACATCTTTTACCATTTTCATCTCAGTGAGGCAGATTTTCATCTCATTTCTCTCAGTGAGTTTTACCATAGACATATACCTTTTGTTAACACCAACACTTGAAAAGTTTTACCTTTTGATGTTACCATGACCACCCTCCCTCCCTGCATGGTAACACAACCTATTTTATTATGACTATGGTCTTATGCATTTTTTTTGCCATATACCGTTTATTGATACCAACAGCACCAAGAACATAGCCATACACACTCATATTTATTAACCATTTTATCATATACAATTTATTTGCAACAATACAAAATTATTTCCCCCCCCCTCCCAAACCTAAAGACGTCCCCCCCTCAAACAAGCCTGATTCCTCTCAGTTGAAAGAGATTATGCCCGGGTTTTAATAGTTTTATGGTGTTGGATACATCGATTTACAATGAAGACTTTCAAGAGATAGCAAAGGGGCCTAATGGACTACCATGGGCAGTTTGGAAGGCACGTGGCATTACCCATTTGATTCACTTAGCAAAGACTGTGTAGTTCCGAGGGTCTCAACGGGAATGCAAAATGGAGCAATGGCAGAAAATGGGTGAGTTGGTTTTGGAATCGATCTACTTAGCCCTACTGCCTCGATAATCTCTTGGGCAAAGAGTGTGTCGTTTGCATTCAGCCTCTATTCCACGAGGTGACTACCAGCTGGAGACATAAGTTTCGTAGCTCATGCCTGGAGAGATGGATGCTCGAAATCTCTACCTGTACATTGTGCAGGTGTGAATTGTGAACTGAAACAGATTTCCCCCAAAATGGGAGAGAGTCGGTACGAGTCTTGAAAAAAGACTCGTATCGGCTCTCTCTCCCGTTTTTTGGATCAGATAAAGAGTCAATCTTGGAAAGATGCAAACTAGACTTTATGTAGAAAGGACTACAAACAGTTGTTAACACAAAAAAGACCAATCTTGAAGTGTAAAGAGTTGAAAATGAAGCATTTCAAAATGACGGGAGAGTAAAACAAACATGGAAAAGAATTACAGACAAATCTTGCGCAAGAGTAAGTAAGACTGGTTCATAAAGTGTTAAAAAGGGTCAAAGAAATGAGTATTGAACCAATTTCAGCATAATTTCCCATCATTGGAAAAAGAAGAACAAATTCATATAAGAAAGCAGCAACCAGAAAACGGTGAAGGAGAAAAAATTTGTCAGAGGATAAAAATACAGTTAAAAACAACAACAACAACAAAAAAACTTGTCTTTTTTGAAACATTTTTTTAGGTGGAGAAATTTTTTTGGCTCGTTTACGGTACATTGTATGGCTTTTTAACATAGCATTTTTTGAGCATCAATTGTGTAATTTACTTGCCGATATTAAGTTTTATTTGACTTGTTTTACAGTGAGGTGAATTTTCTTTCGCTCAGTGTCATAGGTGATCTGTAAAACTCGGTAGCGTGCCAGATAATTCGTGCAATCCGTTAGCCAAACAAACTCAGTTAGCCTAATGGTTTGAATTGTTTTGCATAAAGCTTGTCAAGATACGTTTAATAATTTTTTTCTAATTGTTGCCATTATTACGAGACGAGCTATAAAATTTGCAATTTCATGTAGTTTGGGACCCAGGTCTAAAACCCACGTTCCAGACGAGCTAATGGTAAATAATTTGTATTATAGGATAGCTTGCAACGCGATACACTCAACGGTAGTTGTTTGATGCTCATCGAGTTAATAGTTTCGGCGCAATCGAGGGTTAAAGTTTTGAGACTCGGTCTCAGAACTCGGTTTTCTATGGTAGAAATGACATGTGTTTGATATCAAACGGCGCAGAATGACTTGAGAAGTACATATGCAACATTCATGTAAAGATGGTATGAACCAGACGGAAATCATCCGTGCTCAAAGGTTGCCAAATTTCATACACTTAGCTCGATTTTATGAAATGTTTAATTTATTGTTAGATAATCATGTGTTACACATTATGTGAATCTTCTCGATGAGTAAAGATAAATGCAAAAAATATCTAGTGATAAGGGGCTATAGGTGACCCGTAGGATCAAATTGATCGTTTTATGATCATATGGGCTAAATGACCAAATATGACTTGAGACCTGGTTCAAGGTCATTTGAGTTCGGGATCCAGAGACGAGTCTACGGTTTAAATTTCAAGTCATTCTCAACACTAGGAGCCAAGTTATGAGGATATCGGATTTTAACGTGGGTCGAGTCCGGATTGGAACTCGGATTTGGGATGAGCTAGAGATATGGGAGTTTGATCGTTTTAAAGCATGCATTAAGACAAATGCAAAGGTAGTTGTTTCGTGCTCGTAGGCTGAAGAGCTTGGACACCATTTGCGATTGAAAATTTAGGTGCAGATGCTAGATCTTAGCCCCTATGGCACCTAAGGACTCGGTTCGAGTGCGGATGGATAGAGCATCAAATATCGAGTAAACTGCACTCAGTGGTAAACCAGTCACGTGATGCATAAGGAAATTATTGACCTTCAAAGTTTAAAATTTTTGGACCCTTGAACGGAACCTATGGATCCTACCGAACATTATTTTAGGCCAACACGTGCAGAGTGACTCGTTTTACATACCTACTAAGTTTCGTGTCATTCCTATGAAAAATAAAATTTTGGTACCGGTACTCGAGTACCATAAGCGGTACAAAATCGCCGATGATACAGAGACACTCGTCTCGTCGAGACAAGTCATTTCAGTGGTTGCAATATATACCTAGGTCCCATAGGAACCGAGATATCGACGATTGAAATTTGACCTTGACCCCCCTGGGCTGGTCACCCCTCAAAATTGTTTTGGAGGCAATCGGGCTGTAAACAGCCGACATATTTACTAATATTTTTTTTGACCCAGGGGGTTCACATTAGGGGGTCAGACCCAGGGGGGGTAGATTACCCCAAGGGGTACTTTCATACCAAATTTCAAGACCCTACCCTTCATAGATACCGAGTTATAGGTAAAACTCCAATTTCACCAAATTTCACCATTGTTTCCTATGGGGGACCGCATTTTACTATGCTAATTCTATGGAAACGTGCTATTTCATATCAAATGTCCCATATAATGTTATATAATTTCATAATATCCCATATCAAGACCATAGCCTTCCACGATAAAGCATTATTACACATTTCTCCATGTTATCATATGATTATTAGGCTTAAAAAGTCAGAAATACGAACCAAAACTTGCGCGCTCCAAACACGTCATGCGGTTTAAGTTCGTGAATATATATATATATATATATATATTTTAATTTGCGGGCTATAAATAAACCTCAAGCAACGCTCATAAGTTCATTTGCTGTCTGGACACCAACCTCATCGGATGGGTGAGTATGTTTCTCTTATAAATGCTTGCTTGCTTGAAATTTTACAAGTCCATTTTGGTAAATCTTGATAGAAAAAAACTTAGCTAAAATTCCGACTCGCGCGAAAAAGTTAAAAATCCAACGATGTGGGAAAAAAAAAAACAAAAAAAACCCTAGTTTCTTTGTGAGAACGCTGGACTTAGAAATTTTTTCAAATGATGACTTATAATGTTTCCAACAAAGGGGACTTGTATTGATGTCAAGCTTTTGCTACCCTATCTTTGTTAGATTCAATAAAAAAGAAAAATCCAATGCAAAATTTTTAATTTTTGTTTTCAGCATTTAAATATCCAGCCATCCTATGCTTCAGCGGGACTCATTTCCCCACTCTATGCTGCTCTTGGTCAGCAATCATCGAATCTGTAAGTAGCACTTTGGCTATCCTCTCTATGCTTTTAAATCTTTGCTATTTTTCTCTTGGCCTGAAACCTAACGGCCATACGTCCAAGAGTATCTCTCTATTTTTTTTTCTGTTAATTTCTTGGCGTGAAACCTAACGGTGCCAACATACGGTCAAGAAATTAATTTGCAATAGTTTAATTTCTTCTATTAAATCGTCAACTCTCAGGCTCACTTTGTGATGGCATCTCTTGAAAAATCAAACGTATCGATCGGCATATGATGTGAATCCGCGATGGATTCCAGTCGCTACTCTGTTCACTTCCTTCTGCGGAACGCTGTACCTAGGCTCTGGTCCACAGAGACATTCAGGCCGCTACAAGGGTCAGCAAGTACAAAGTTGGAAAAAATCCACGCATTGTGCTGACTCGTCTTCACATTGTGGTGGCGGAGTGCGAAAAATTAATCGTATTCGTTTCATTTTCAAGAGATATTTGTTGCAAAGTGGAGCAAATTATATTTTTTACCCCAGACTTTAAATTGGTTTTAACTTGAGAGTTCATTGCATAAGTATGTTCCGAAAGGTATCGTCTTTTCACAGAGTCATCCATTAAAGAATATACGTAATGCAATAAACATGACTAACTTTTATCGTAAATAACTTTTCGGGTCTCCAAAATATTTCGTGCTTCTAATAATTTTATTCAAATTATTTAGTTTCGAAGTAGATACTCTTCTAGGTATAACTTATTTTAAATTCAAAACAAACGATGATAACAGCAGTACCTCATCTTTAATTTTTCAATTTGCATCTTAAAACCTATTGCCACAATTTCACATTCAAAAAAACTTTATTAAAAATGAATAAATAAATAAAGGTTTACATGACAATAATCATTCGAACCAAGACTTGAATATCTCAAATCTCATTCAGCATAACAATCGTTTTATAGCAAATTTATCTCAACAAAGCAACCTTTTTGCAGATTTTTTTGCTGATCATAGTTTTGAGCATGAACCAATTCCACAACAATAATAGCATTTAAAAATTTTTTTATTACAGAAGCTCTATTAACAATAAATTCTCCGAAACTCGATACAAAGCCTGCAATTCAATGCAAACTTAGAATAAAGGACTGCCTAAATGGACACCAATTATTGTCTTTATGAAAATCGCAGGTCAGGAAATACTATCTGAAAAAATTAAAATATTGGCTGTACATTTTTTTCCCCCGGCATCTTGCCAACCACACTCATTCTCCTGTTTATCAACATAATTCAAATCCTAGAATCAAATTAGTCAAAAAAGGCGAAATTATAGTTGAAAATTTATTTGCAAACCTGAATGCTTCTACGAACCACATTATTCTTATTCTAGACCCCATTATCTCCAGTTTTGATTTTCGATTCTTGTGCTCTCTTCCTAGAAGTTTAAATTTTTTTTTGATGAGATTGCTCTGTTGTTCAGGAAAATTCTAGCAGAGTTTTCATGGCATTTTCTTTTTCATTGTTTTGGTTGATGACACTTTTTTTAAAAATCGATTTCAATCAAGTATGACGAAGAGGAAACCGGATGACTTAAGAGACAAAGAGCAAGTCTGAGGATAGAAAAATTAATTATATATTTACTTATGAGTTACTGATAAAAAGAAAACGAAGCTACCATTGTAATACAAAGAGGCTGCTCTAATATAAAATCGAGCATCGATAGTAATACTTGCATCACCTTGGATAAAGTCCTCAGTCATTAAAGCCACGTTTGGACCTCTAACTCATAATGATGACACATTTGCCTTAAATAATCACATAAAAAAATTGATTCTACATGCCCATTATTTAAGCTCTGTGGAAAAGATGATGAATTTGGTCTATAGAGTTTCTAATGCAAGTATTTGAACTATAGATAAGAATATTGTAACTAAGTATATCATTCACAATGTAGACACAGACTTTAGCATTGTGGACAATAACAACATGCCTTCTACACAGAACATCACTTCTGTTAAAATATGAGGATTAAAAAAGAATGGTATCTCCAACCTTATTGCATTTGCTTTAGTAGAAGAATGATAGCAGATAAATGGTACAGAAATAAAGGCCAGTCATATCATCTTCAAAGTTCATTGATAATCCTATTTTATGTAATAAATGCTTAAAATTTGGTCACACATAGCTACGGTGTGAGAACAATAAAAGATACAAAAATTATGGGGGCTCACATGCTTAAGACTGTCATTTAAACACAAATTGTTTTCGATGTGAAGAAATGCATGACACACTCAGCAACAGGTGTAGATTTTGTTCTCTAGAAAAGGATATTATCAGTTTGGTTAGAAAAAAAATATCTCCTTCTGAAAAGCAAGGAGGAAAGTCAGTACAAACTTTTGCACTAAGGATAAAGTGTGATTTGCCAGTTCAAAATATGGCAAACCCAAACAAACAACTGATATTTACTTGACATTACAAGATTTAACAAAATTAATTACTGTTCTTCTTCAAGGAAATGAACTCTTAACGGACAGTGCATTACACATATAGGAGAAGGAAGACTTTTGATAAACAAGTTGAAGAGAACATAACTGGTATCTCCAATAAATAAGAAAATCTCACAGCAAAAGGAATCGCATCATGCAACTTAGATCTACTCAAAGGGCATGAATGGTCTGCCATACTAGCCTTGATAAACGGTATTTATCATGACAATTTTAACTAAAAACTGGTTCATTATTAATGTCTTCCATTCGTTTTCTTAAGAAAGAAATAAGGTGAATTCTGTTCATTTTAAATGATAATAATATTTGTTGTAATATAAAAGTATTTGCCTCATAGGAATTTCTTTTTGAAAAAAAATCAAGTAGCAAACTTTTATTAAGAAAATAGCTAATGTTTTACATTCCCAACTTCTTAAAAGGCTCTCCCATAACAATTGGGGAAAGATTCCATTAACCACAGAAAAAATCAATTTAGCTTGTTAAAAACTAGAAGGTATCTTCCAGTCAGATTAATGACTTGTCTGAAATTCTAGTTACATTGAAATTATATTGAACACATCCAGTGATTTTGAAGAATGTATATTATTAGCACTTGCTTTTAGGCAAAGCAAAATGAATTTAACTTTTATATATACTCAGCAGAAGTTACAGTTTATTATTTAAAAATATGGCTCTTCAAATAAATGAATTACACATTAAACTTCAACTTGATTTCAAAGGAAGAAATGTATCTTGCTTTTAATTCAGGGTATGCCACATTTATGTGTTATGACTTTTATGATAAAAAGCATTTCTTCTTCACATAAAGATATGTGTATTCCTAATATAAATAAATAATTAAAATAAAAAATAACAATTGATTCACTTGTAGTCTCCGAGACAATAATTGCTAGATTTGTGGGCATTGGTTTTTAAAATGATTTAATGAAGAAACTAATGATAATGTCATCTATACACATAATGTATATCTATACAATATGTACGAGTGTTGCTACCTACCACTATTAAATTAGGCACATGCATACCTTGGAAGTCAAAACTGTGAATCTGGGGTCCGTTGTTTTGAATTATTAATTAAAAACTAACTTTCTTGCCAAAAATCTTTTCATTTTTCCACCACCAAATGATTAAGTTTCAGTCCCCCTCCCGCATGCTAATGATAACATAATTTTGGCCGCTTATTTCCAATGATTCTTTTTTAAAAAAAATGTTTGGTTATTTAAAACTAAACATTGCTAATTAATTGATATGATGAAGATGAATCTGGGAAAATTTTGATGAAAACTTCTTGAGGTATTACATAAATTAAGAAAGATATTCTATAGAGACCATAAGGTTTAAATACTCAGCGATTCTGTTTTAGGAACTCATATTTTTTTTAAAAATACCCTTATATTAATTTCAGATTAATCATTAATTAATTTAAAGCATAAATTCTACAGGAGCTAACAGAAAATTGGAGATACATATTGCATTATGGGTGAAGGCCTTTATAATATTATAGGAGAATTATATGATTATCAAAATTTGGAGCTTTAAAATATTTTGATGAAGAAGCTATTGAAATAGGAGTAATAAGAAATATTTAAAGTGATTAAAATATTTACATAAAATATTTAACATGCATTAACATTGACAAATCAACTGGTAGCAAAAGGCGCAAGGTGTTAATAAAATAGTAGAAAGTTCTAAATAATTTGATCACAGTACTCATATTTCTTTAGCATCTTTAAAATATTTAATAGATGGTGTGATATTGTGAATGTAAATTCACATTTACTGAAATCCATAAAAATAATCTATAAAAAACACTCAGTGATATATTTATATATATGTATATATAAAACTCACTGACATTATCTAAAAGGAACAGATTTTCAAATAGAACAATGTGTAATTCATACCAGCTTTTAGAAACCTATTTAAGACATTATACATGACAATATCTGTGATGAAAGCAGAGGTTAAATATTATCAAGAGAAATTCAGAGTAGAATGTATTTGTACAGGAAAGTTTCAGATTGGTCATTTGGAGATATGATATAATTTTATAAACAAATGGAAAGGGTCATAATTCACTCCAAATGGTATTTAAAAGTGAAAATAAGGTAAGAATAAAAAGCTTATTAAAAATGTGTTTATCATCAAAGAAATACTGATATAACAAACTTTTCAAGAGGCAGTTAGTGAATAACATAAAATTATTTTATCTTTAAAAGTACTAATATTTCTTATGCCCATAGAAAAAGATTTAAAAAAAAAAAATTGCATGGCAATCTATCAGTACTAATCTATTTATGTAGTGGATGTAGTTAAATAAAATGTACAGTATACCACAATAAGTAAACATATTCTGCTTTGTATATGACAATATTTTTAATGAAAGAAATAGTTGAATGTTGAGCAGAGGAATTCAGAATGAAATACATCCCTCCAGAAAAAGTTTAGATACTTTTTGATGGCACAATTTCCTAATTTTCAACTATATGATGGATATTTTTTATACATTATATTACAATAGAGAATGATAGTGTACTCGGCTGATATTATCCTACTTTTTAGAAATGATCCAAGTGTGTCATTTTTCTTAATTAATATTAACCTCCCCAAATAAAATTGCTATGGTGATTTTAAGATTCACATAGAAGAACGTGAAGCTATAAGCTTTATCCATATAAAGCTATAAGCAAAAGTCCATGAAAATATTTCAAACTTATTTAAATTAGATGTATTTTAGAAATCAAAATTTTAGAACTGGCTTTTTCTTCCAAATTCATCTTCAAATACAAGAATCTAATATCAAAATTTTAAAATTATTTAAAAATGTTTTTATGTGTATAAATAATAAAGTTAACCACAAAAATGCTTCATATAAAAAATAAACTTTATTAACAATTTAATTAAATTCAACTTTATAAAATTTGCTAAAAAACACAATCACAGTTTCATATATTGCACATTTATTTTCAATGCTGATAAAACACATTTCAAGGAACTTTATAAATAACAAGGAATACTTCCAAAGTAAAACAAACAAAAGATGCCAATATGATCATGAAGTACATATTTTTACAGTTTGGATACAAAGATTTATGTTAATGTATATGTTTTCTTTCAAGGTATTTTAATTTGTGTATAGGATGAACCATGTCATGATCATGAAAATATATTTTTACAGTCTGCGTACAAAGATTTATGTTAAAGTATATGTTTTTCATTAAAGGTACTTTAATTTGTGTATAGCATGAACCATGGTCTTTGAAAACTATACATCAGAACAAAGTTGTATAAATAAAGTATTTTATTTATAAACACCCTATGAATGAATTATGCAATTGGATTTTTCCTCATTTGGAAATGCTAATGTATATATACTATATATACTAATACCATATAGTCTAATATATAATGTATGAATATTTCAGTTTTACAGAGCTGTTAAAAGGTAAACATACACATAAACTTTTTTACTGTACACAAAAAATAATGAGGTTTAAATTCAACAAAATTAAAAGTATTCATTTCAACACTATCAAATGTTGACAAGCTCAAGATGCTGCCTTTTCAAGGCATCATATTTGATATGCTTAAAAAAAATGTGGACGAGTTATATCACATCGATTTCCTTTGTGCTTTTGGAGTGTTAACATTGAACACATATGACTGTTGATTTTAGATTGAATACAGTGATTTAAGCTTTCAAATGATTTTTTTTAAAGTTCTGATAAAACACGTGGTAGTGATTTTTTTTCTTTTTTAATGGACATGTAAAATTGTAAATTCTTTTAATAGATATGTAAATTAATATTAATTTATATTCATGCTGCATTTCTTCATCTAAGATAAAAGCACCAGATATTATAGGATCTTATATATTATGAAAAAGTAATTACAATTAAACTAACTGTGCAATAAGATTCTGTTAAAAAATTGAAAGTTTTTGAATTGAAGCATTTATGAATCAAAAATAATTTTCTTAATTTGTCAACATAAAGTAATTTTCATAAATGGAAATCATGCATTTTGAAAATCACTATCCCAATAGGATTATGTAATATTTTTAAATCAATTTGTTTAAAAAAAAATATTTAATATATAAATACAACAATGTACATAAAAAATTGATTTTAGATTATTGAAAGATTTATATAAGAATTTCATAAATAGAAACAAATACATAATTTACAAAAATGCATCAATTAATAAATATAAATTATATACTGAAATTTATAATGAAAAAGTAATTTACTACATTATGTATATAGACCTTGCTTCTTTATTAAAACAATGCACTACTTAAATATTTTGATTTACCTCCCACATTTAAGAAGTGAAGATGGTTTCTTCTTTATGAAGAACTTTCTGTAAGTAAAAGATTGAATTTTCTGAATGATTAATAAAATTACATCTAAATGGCAAAACCATTAAAACATTGTTTTTATAAAATATTCATTGTTAAGCATTTGTACATTTTTTATGCACTTATTGGCACATAATTTCTGAAAATTAATCTTTAATACTTTATAAGTACTAGGTTAAAGACTAATAAAAATATTAATGAATTGACAAATTTAATGATAATTTGTAATTTACTGTTCAATTATTTTAACTATCAAATAATAACAAGTGCACAATATAGTGGTAAATCAGATTCAGTTTAAGTTAATATTTAAAAAAAATTCTTAATCTCAAGATTTTGTCAACTGTTTGTATTTAAGAAATAAAGGATATGGGAAACATTCTTTTGGAATTACTATCTATCAATATGTGAAAATACAATAATTCAAAAATGTATCAGTTAGATGGATGAAATTTGATGCGGTGTTTACACCAAATTTATAGATTACTAAGGGAATGCATCAATTATACGGTATCTTCATCAATAAACTATGAAGTATTAAATGCACCATATTGCATCATGGGAAATTCAGCCAGGAAGAGTCGATATGACTGCTTACAGACTTTCCCACTTCCTTTTCTACCCTTTGTAACATGTTTCGGAATACATATTCTTATAAGAAAAAAGAAAAAAAAAAAAAACCACCCATGCTTTATTATTTAATTATATAAGAAAGTTAAGAGGTGAGCACTTGTGCTCTTTTCTTATTAAGAGTTATATTTTATTATATTAAAATACTCATTACCTTCTTCTCCACTCAACTTGTAATGTTTTTCAGACAAATTTCTCAATCTTTCTGCAGCCTAAATATAAAAAATACACAACATTAATTTTTAATAGATACGCTTTTATATACTTAAATATTAGCAGTAAATATTTTTAAATATACAAATTATACACTATTTTTAAAGATTATTATACATTTTAAACATTAATAGCAAATATTAAAAAAACTATAAATTATATACTTTACATTTAATAAAATTGACTCTATAATCAAATGTATATAAATATATATGAAATAATCAATGCAAGCAGTTCAAAGCCAATGAATGCTTAGCACAGAATGACAAAATCTTGACTCTGTGACAAAAAACCAAAGCAAACCAATCAAAGACTATGAAGTCTTTACACAATTTTAAGGCATTCGAAAAAAAAAAATCTTTTATTAACAACAGATAACCTTTGAAAATGTAATATTGAAAATCATGAAATAATTTAGATTAATTTTAATAATGGATTCATATGGGAAAGAAAAACTTTGTATACAAGCAATAAATAAATAAATAAAAAAAAATTGTAACATTATTTTGTTAGATATTTAACAGTTAAAAGTAAATAAAGAGAAAATTTTTTAACACAAATATTCACAATACAGATATTTATCGACTTAGAAATAAAAGAAGCTAATACCTCAAAAATTGTAGAAAGGTACAGTAACCAAACAAGAGTAAAAAATGCAGTAAAACAGTACAGAAATTAAAATATGCCAGACAAAGCTGATAGCTACAAAAAACAAATGTTTCAATATTGTAAAATTATATATATATATATAAAAGCAGAATGGTTGTTTTGAAGACAATGAAGGGACTTTTGATTCTTTTACATAGTTTTATTCCATCACAGAGAAGCAGGCATCTTTATGAACAAGCAGAAGTGACAAGCGTGCGCGTACACACACACACAAACACAACAGAACGAAAGGGAGGAATGAGGAAAAGCCCTTGAACATTTTATCCCTGGTTTTATATAACTTATACTGATAGAGAAAATGTTTACAGTGCTAATACAATGATATTAAAAACAGGGATTTTCATGCAAATAGGAAAGGGAAGCAGAGGGATCTTTAAAAGGAATTCTGTAAATATTTTGCCACTTCACTCATAGTGTGGGAAAATGACTTTCAGCTGATTCTGCAATTTTACAAAGCTTCTGTTGAATTAATTAGATACATAAAGTGGAATGGGATCAGGAAATAAGAGAATATTCTAGAGCTAAAAATTAGGAAATTAATTCAGTTTAAATTAAATTTTAAAATACCATTACACACACAATGTTGTTGTAAAGGTAAAATTATTTTTGGAACTTTTATTAGCATTATGCAGTTGTATATAACAATCTGCATGTTGTGCATTAATTTCTGTTCTTTATTTAAAATTACAAAATGGAAAAATTCTTCCATTGCTTACTTCCCAATAACTGTTAAAAAAATCTTTATAGATAATACAAATTTTAACTCATATCATTGCTGCATTAGCTAGGATGCAAAAATAATGTCATGGATCACAAAATAAAACATCTATTAAAATTTAAAATAGAAATGAAATATAAAAAATATATATAACCAATATTGTATCTATAAATACACAATAAAAAAAAACCTCATGTCTTTAATACAGAATTTTAGTTAGCTATTAACAATCAAACAAATGATTCAAAACTTTATTTTCTTCTTTAAATTAACTTATTATTTTATGTCGATAAATAGTCAAGAATTAATTATTTTTGTTTGACAGTTCACATACTTCTGACACACAAAATATCATCTAGAACATTCTATGTAATGAAACAAATCATTGTATATGAGTATATTATCAGAATTCTAAACAAGATAAAGATTGTAATTTTCTTGAAAAAAAAAAAAAAAAGGTTCTATAATGAGCATTAAGGTTTATTCTTAATTTCTATGGATAATCACATTTTTTGAAAATTAAAGGCTATATATGCTATTTATTTTAAAGAGATTAATGAAGTAAATTAATATGATATTCCAATCCTTATCCATAGAAAGGATTGGAATATCATCCTTAGTATGATCAAACCATATCGTACAAATGCCTCCAGTTACATTAATTTATTATAGTTATGATAGAAAAACAAGCAACTCATACAAAAATAAATAAATAAAAAATAAATAAACATTTTAAAAAATAACTTTATATATTTTTAAAAAGAATAATCTTCACTTCATATTTCATTTTTGGTAATTCTTTAATGTATGTTGTAACACATTTTCAATTAGATATACATAATTGCAATATTTATAATGAGGAGCTAATTTTCTATTTTTGTGTGTGAATATTTCATTATAAATATAAGGCATAAATGTCAATATCAGCTGCATTATAACATGGTCATACCAATCTTTCTTAAACTCTTTCTTTAATTAATTTCTTTAAGGAAGAAAACTTATCGAAAAAGGCTATAGATAATATTGATATTTCAAATCTGCAAAGCAATAAATAAATATGAAACAAGGTTTCTATGTTGATATTATCCATATATATGAGAAAGATAACAAAAGCTGGAGTATTTTTCTTTCTATAATTTACTTTTCTTTGCTTATTCTATCAATATTTTGAGAATTATCCGACAAAGGTTAACCTTCATTAAGATTTTGAAGAATAAACAGCAGTTTAAACTAATTGAAAAGAATCTACTATTTTGGTGATCCTAAGTTGTAGCAGATTTAAATGTAAAACAACCACTGATTTAATAACATTAAACATAGCAGATATTTTTTAATTACAGAATATGTGGACTGTGATGGCCTGGTGGTAAGGGCTTGGCTTTATAACTGAATGGTTTCAGGTTCGAGACCGTATTCCACCAAATAATTGTCACGTAAGTGAGTCTGGTGCACGTTAAATCTGATAGGGCTAAATGTCCTCCCATAAGTGTTTCATAAAAGTTTGGAGTGGGGGTGCCAGCTCAGGTGTCACCTTCTGACCACAATTCAAAACTACGAGGTCCATCTCAAAACACTACTAGTGTTGCTTTAGAACCAAACGTTAATGTAACTAAAACCAATTAAAGAATATCTGGAATGATAGTCCAAAGCATGAAACAAATGTTAAAAGGAGATTTTCAAAATTAAATTAAAAAAAAAAATACAAGAACAAACATTTGATAATTATCACTTAAAAGGCTAATGTCATAACTCTATTCAGAGTACAAGTGAATATATACTTAAATTTTTAAATCTTTGCAATGAAAAATGGAACTTACTTGTTCAGGAGTTAAGTCTCTTTGAGACTGACATAACATTTCATATGCCACCAAAAATTTCTTTATAGTTGCCGAGCGTAGAAGGGGTGGATAATATGACGCATGTAACTGCCAATAACTGTAATCCTTGACATTGGGGCCAGTTGGAGCTCCTTTTTTAAAAATTAAATATTACCATTAAATTACAGTGAAGACAGTAGTAAAGCTTATAGAAAAAAATTCATAATTAAAAAAAAATCAAGCCTGTATGAAAACATGTCAAAAAAGAAAATTAGTTTAATTCTAAAAATGAGCCAGAGTGAGTAAAAATAAATTGAATCCTTGGTTAGTCTTATAAAATTAAAAAAAAAAAAAAAAAAAAAAAAAATACAATCTCTGATAGACCATTAATGTCTCACTATTTCCTTTCTTTTCAATTGATATAGCTTAGAATTTGTTATTTATTTTGAATATCTTTCATTAAGGCAAAAATTATACAGTATATTATCAAAGAAGCCAAAAATAGTGTATAATATTTTGTTAATATTTCGATACAGTTCAGATTCTTACGAAGTTATTTGTTTTGTTCTGAAAAAAGTCAGTAAATTATATATTCAATAAGTATATAAAATATACTTATTGAATATATAATTTACTGACTGAATTATAATTTACTGCAGTAATAAGTACATAAAATATACTTACTACTACATATTATAGACATATTTATTACATACTTACATGTTATATAAATTCCTTCATTTTAACTGCATATTTATATACTTATCCAGTAAATAAAATATTTCCCAGGAAGTTCAGGAAAAAAGTGCTAAAAAAATCATGTAACAATGAAACTCAAGACACAGCAGTAACTATTTGGAATTACAACTGAATTTTTACTCATTAGAATATTAGTAATTTGTACACTGGTCATACAATCTAATGCTTAAATTAAAAATGTATAGTAAAGAAGTTGAATATTTCTTAAAACATACCATGCCATCCCATAGAATAGGGAAAAGAAGTTTTAAACAAGTTATCATATTTGGTTAGTAGCTTCTTCATTATAACTGCCAAAGCTGAAGAAAAAGATAAAAGAATATCAAAGCAAAGTAGCAATGCAAGAATCAAAATTTTAAAAGTTATTTTAATTGTAATAAATATATTTAATCATAAAAATCAGTGAATATAATTTGAAATACTTACACTTTTTTTCATCTTCAGTTAAATCAGATAGTCTAAGAATATGTCTTTTTGGTAATAGCATAGTTTCAAAAGGCCAAACTGCCCAATATGGAACTAGGACAACCCAATTTTCATTTTCTAACACTACACGTTTCTAAAATAAGAAGCAAATCCAAAAAAATATTATAATATATTACGTAATAAATTGCCTACAAATAATTTCTATCCTTCCCCCTCCAAATACATGGTATTTCAATCATAATTATAAAGTATATATAGTTTTATATTTATAAAATTACAGTTAGAATGTCTGAAATGAAACAAAAATAAAATAACATAAAAAAATAGTAAGATTTTAATATTTAATACTCTTTATGAATACAAAATTAAGAGAAAGTATATGTTATATGCATATTAATAAAAGATAACACAGTAGACTTAATACAATACTAAATATAAGATAATATAATATCTAGCTTCATTTGAACTTTATTTTATAATAGAAGAAAATACCAGTTTATTGAAAAATATCTGAAACCACATTCAGTGATACTGTATCCTAAACAAGTAATAAATGCATATTTCCTTATCCTTTATCCTAAGTAAGAGTTAAAATAAGAAAATCTATCAACTTTTTGATTGATTTAATTATTTATTCATTACATGAAATTAACAAATGAAAAGATTAATCTAGATTTCACTATTCTAGAAATTGAAACCTTCAAGTATAATGAGCCTATTTATGCTAATGAGAATTAACTCAAACTAAATACATCACAGATTCTCATTAAAAAACAAATTATATATAATTCCAATTACGATAAATTATCATGCCAAATATTGCCTACAATAAAATATATGACTATAACTAGATAACATATGACTATAACTATTGCATCAAAAATTTGATGCAATAGTTAGAATAATTAGCATTATATCGTACTGTGCAACAATATACAACAACTGCATATCACTTATATAGCTGCATATCACATATGTAGCTGTTCTATATAAGTATATTTCATTAGTAAAAGTGTTAGGTGAATTTATGACATTTGGATATAACAATGACAATATATTTAAGCAAGATAAATTTTTCAAAAATAAATTTAAAAACATTTATAAAGTAAAACACATGGACTAAAAAATATAAATTGACCTGAAAGTTAATATATATTGATAATTTTCTAACAGGATTAAAGTGAATTTAATCTTAGTACATTTAGAAAAGTTAGCATTTAGTTTAATAAACAGGGGAAATAGTTTTAGTTTAATAAACAGGGATATGGGGGAAAACCAAGCAATAAGAATGAATTTCATTAAAATATTTTACCTCTCTTTTAAGCTCCTCATTTAGATAATCTAACAATAAAATTGAGTCATTTTTCAAAAAGTATTCATATTGCTGTTTATCTTCAATTCTTGGTTCATCAGGAAGAAAAGAGCTGGCCCAAATCTAAAATTTCCATAAATAAATGAACAAACAGAGCAGAAAACTAATGAGCATTCACTGCAACAATACAGTGTTGTTGCAGTTTGTCTGTGAGTAACTAATTCTTAAATTTGCAAATGTAATTGCAATATATAAATAGAATTTTCAGCAAAAACAAATAAATATTTAATTTTTTTTTTATTATTATTTTCAAAATTTCTAAAAGTTTGAAAATATGTAATAAAAAACAAATTGATTGAAAGATAAAAAGAGATAAATTTTTACATTCCAAAAGGTACTATTTCTTTTAATTGATTGAAATGAATATTTCAGACTTCAAAACTTATTATTTTCAATAACTGAGTTAATAACAAATGCAAACTTTAAAGTTCATTAATTAGAAAATTCAATAATTAAAATTCATTACATATGTTTCATTACATATATTATGCACAAGGAAAAATACAGAATAGAACTTTATACTGCAAAAAATGTTTAATTCCCAATTAAAAAGCCCCCCTTTTTTTGGTCCTGAGCTGAAAAGAAATAATTTGTTTTGAAATGGCTCATGCTTTAAAAAATTTCTTTTAATTAATATTTCAAATATTTGGTGTAGTTTAAACAGATACACAACATATACAAAAATAGAATTTATTCGAAGAACAATTTTTAAATAAGAGCCAAATCAAAATACTAAGAAATACTAGTGACACCAGAAACTGTCACAAATATTTGTTTAGCATTTTGATGATTAGAAGAAAAAAACACTTTTGAATATGGTTTAATTGAATGCACACAGTAAAAATGTGTTTTTTACTATTACAGATTCTTTTTATTGCAGAAATTCTTTTCTAATTATAGACTGATATAAAGGGTATAAAAAATAGTTAAAATTGCAAGAATGATAAAATATAATAATACTATACAAAATATTGTACATAAAAAATCTTGATAATTTGAAGAAAATCTTTAATAATGTTGAATTTAATTCTTATTTTTACCTTAAAAAAAGAAATTTTAAATTTACAAATTATAGAAGAGCAGACAAATCTAATGCTTCAATAAAAGTCAAAGAAAGTAACATAAAAAAATACTACAACTAACTAATAAAAGAATTCCAAGCATTAAATATAATACATACTTGGCAGTGAGGATGTGGGTTTGAGCAGCCCATTATTTCTCCTTTATTTTCAAAAATCTGTAACAGAGGATCTAGCAAATGTTTTAGATTTATATAAGAATATTAACAATGTTAAATTTCACAAAACTCATATATTTATAAATAATACATATGCTGAACATATTATTCTTTTAGATCAAATCAATAAATAGTCTGAAATTATTTTATTGCTTTATTTTCAAATCATAAAGAATTTTGTTTAAAAAAATTAAATCTTTTAAATACATAACTTTTTTTCAAAGTATAAAATCTTATTTATATAATAATAAAATGGCAACTAAATTTGTTAGCATTTATTTACTAAGCAAAATTTCTCTAGTCATGATTAATATCATGCCATCTGTATAATATTTGAAAATACTAAAAAATACATAGATCAAAACCAACCTTAACAATGCCAAACAAAGCAATCCCAATTATGATAGGATGGCATAGCATTAATGGGAAGATATTTGATTGATTCATTTAAATATGATCATCATTAGATGTGCAACTGATTTGTTACCATAAATAATTGCTAAAAGTTTCAATAAAATATGTTGTGTAACTTAATGGTTTCCTTATCAAGGTATTATAAAACTGCAAAGTTTGATATATATGTGACATATAGTTTTAGGAACTTTTCACTGTTCATTGAGTAATATATTTTCATAAATTTTGAAATTTCACCTGAAATTTTCATTTTAATTTGGAACAGAAGTATTTGAAATTCAACTAATCCAAAACATTCCTATTTGAAATTAAGTATATTTATTAGATATAAAAGGAAGGAAAGTGGAATCATTCAGCATTTATGCCTTTCTGCCCAATACATTTTTTAAAATCACGTAATATCCCTAAAAATTTATCTACAACAAAAAAAAAATTAAGTATTCTAAAATTAAAAAAGCAATTTTCAAGCTACAATATGAATAATGCATTTTTTAAAAAGTCCAATGAAATATACACACAAAAACAGCAGTTTTAAAAATGAATGCATTTCAAAACATTTCCATTAGTGCTGCTTATTTGTAAAATCAAACCACATGAACTAGAAGTATAACAAATTTCCAAAAAGTTTATTGAAGTGTAATTTAAGCAGAGAGTTACTCATCATTGAAAAGTAGCCATATTTTCATATATTTATAATAAACAATTAATAAAAAATGATAAACTGTAGAGGAATTAAATTGATATCATTAAAAGGATTTCTTTTTAATGTTAAGAAAATCAAATATGCATGTGTGTACAATATCTTTCCTCTTCACAGTGCTAGGGAAGTGCCAAAGCCTGAGAGTCAAAATCACAAGTAAATAAAGTAATGTATGAATATGGAATACACATTTATTCACCGGTTCTTTAATTATTTATATATTTTTAAATATGGAAAAAAGGGTTTATTTTTTATTAACGACTTTCTTTATGCTCTAAATTTGGTCACAGATGACAATTAAAAATATTCACAAACTTTAAAAACTTTGATATGAATTCAATGAAAATATAAAGCTTCACACTGTTATCATATTCATGTGAAAATGATATACTTAAATTATATTGCATGCCATTTTTTAAACTTTACAAACAGTGCTTAAAATGACATGAAAATTATCTTTAAGCAAATACCATATTGATATTTTTTAACTTGTATTATTCTACAGTTCCCTCCTTATTTAAATTACAACTGCAGCCAAATTAAAAAAAAAATGCTTTTGTATAAAAATTTCTCTCTAAATGTATTAGTTACTTTTTGTTTTAAAAACTAATTCACAACAATAATAGAAATAATACATGAATAGTACCTGCACCCACTTATACTTGGAACCCAAATCAAGGAGTTCTTTGATCCATGCTTCAATCACTTTTATTATTTCTTCAACAGTCATCAGGGGCAATGTAATATTCGATTTTGGATGGAAACACATAACTCGACATGTACCCTTTGCTGCTTCTGCTTTAAACAAAGGGTGAGATGATTTTCCTGAAATAAGTTCAAAATTTTGATAAGAATTATAGAATTGATGAGACAAAATAAAATATAATAAAATAGAAAACTTATTCATAAAAAAAAACCCAAATATTCTATAACTTCGGACATATAACATAAATCAAGAACATTTTTATAAATATGAGTAATGTAATAAACAGTTTAAACACAAATAATTGATATCTTAGTATGAATGCGAAGTCATAACTTTGTTTAGTGTGTATGGCAAAGTGATAACTTTCTAAATAAAATGTCAATTTAAGTCATTTTTTTAAAAACATATTAAAAGATGCAATATTTAGAATAATGAATTTGAAACAATACAAAATAAAATATTGTATTTGGACATAATTATGAATTTTTTTCATTGAACACATTGTTGTAATTAATATAGTAAATTCATAGCATAATGTTTTGAAAGATGAAGTCATTCAAAATCATGGTATTCACCTTACCATAAAAAATTAAGCATGCCCACAAAAAATTAATTTCAAATTCTGAATACTTAGAAAACCTATTAAAAGAAATATCAAACATTATTAAAAAAATTATTCATGAAAATGGATGAAAATTATACAGTATCACTTTTATTGAATAAAAGTACAAGTAACTGAAGGAAAAAATTGTTTTGTACCAATATAGAATAATAGAAAATTAAAATTGACATTCCATCCATCTTGAGCCATATATTTTGAAATGTTTAAAATTATTGAATTTTTAAGACTTAAAAATATTAATATATATTCTTAAACTTCTTGAATATGAAATAATTCCATTTTAAATGAATTTCTTTTATGTTCTATTGGTAGTGCTAAAATACTGCTTAGTATAAAAATAAACAACACTTTCTTCAAATAATTTTTTTTAAAAAACTTCCTGCAAACATTTATAAGGAAAAATCAACGAAAGTTTATATGATAAAGCAATAACCAAATGTCTTTTAATGTCTTAAGTTAAGAAAAATCAAATAAAAAAGTTGAAACACATAAATAATGGGAAAAAAAAAGCTATTATTGCGTACTAAAATATGGCATTGTTTTCAATTCCAACATTTTTCTTTCTTTTTTTACTTTGCAAGTTTTAAAGAGGAATGAAAACAGAATTATGCTTAAGATTTTTAGATTTAAAAAATGCAAGGTAAGGATGTAACAATTACCTGGTGAAGGAACATCTTCTGTAAGTGCTGGAAAATCATTTGTAAAGACATAAGTGCCATCATAATCAGGGTTAATCTGTTAAATATACTCAAATTAAGGTGTTGAAAATAAAAAGTCAATCTATACTTATAATAAAGCTCAATGTGTGTGTGCGTGTGTGTGTGTGTTGGCGCTCTACAGGCCAGACCGTTGGACCTACAGCTACCAAATTTGGTACATGTATACCTTGGAGGTCCGGAATGTGCACCTCGGAGCCCTTTTTTCGAATTTTTAATTAGAATTTGAATTAATTAAAATTTAAGCGAAATTTCGACGTTTTTCCGCTATAACTTCCGAAAATATTATTGCACAAACATGATTTTTATATCAATTTAAAGATAAAAAAAATAGCTTTCTAATGGTATCAGTTTTTGTAATTTATAAAGTAAACTTCTATTTTGAATGAATTTTTAAAGAAATATTTTAACCATGTTTTTATCAAGTGACTGGATAAAATAAAAGAATGCCGGAAGTTCAAATAAAAAAAATTATGATCGCAAAATAAATCTACAGAAATGCAACATTCAGCACGTGACTGGATAAAATAAAAGTATAAAATGTGATATTTTCTTTGAAAAATAAATGCAAAGCAAACGTTTCTACAATCGTTTGCAATACTTTATCATTAACTCAATAAATATTCGTTATTTACGGTAAACCTGATTGAATTTAGACAGGATATGCATTGAAATCCGGACTTAATGGCATACTTATGTAATCGTTTGCAATATCTGTATCATTAATTTAATATTTTTTTTCCCTTTCTCACTTTCTTTAAAAAAACATACTTAATATCTTGGCAACATCATCGAAATTTTTTTTAATATTTTGGAAGCATAACCGATGTTTCAAACTGACTGATTTATAAAATTAAAGAATATTATTAGGAAAAGGTGTACTTTTAGAACTTTCCGTCCATCATCTTAAAGAAAATACTAATTTCAGGTCAATCAATGCCCGGAATTACTTCAAGGCTAATGAATATGTGATTTAATTGAAAATTTTAGAACGCTTTACTCATGGCGAACCAGCTGGTCGCCAAAGGCGGCTAGTAAACAATAAAAACAATAAAGAAATTTCCAGAGACAATTTTTTTGTTTCTGTTTTTTTCAAAAGATAAAATTTAAAGTTGAAATCTAAGTTCTGATATGCTATCTTATCAAGAAACAAGCAGAAAGATTTATAACCAATATGGCATTTAAACAAATTAGAATGTTCATATTAACAGTCGTACTACTTTTTTATACCCTTTGATGATGATCATATCTTTGGTAACTGTACTGAGTAGAAGCATAATTATATATATATTATGTGCGTGTGTAAAGATTTAGAATTATTGAATGGAGATGGCAGGTTCGAGGACATTGAAGAGACACTTGATTTTAAAGTCCACTTTATTCCATTTCCGGAGAAAGGTAGGCCTATTTACAAGCTACCTGGGCAAGCAGAAGTGATGGAAGAGGCAGAAATTAATTTTCCCTTGTTTTATATAACACATCTTGGAAGAAAAAATATTGTTTACAGTACTAATATATTAGAGGGATTTCTGAACATGTGACTTTCAAAGCAGGTAAAACATAGGGATCTTTTTATAAAATTATTTCTTTAGGTCAGCAACTTTTATCAATCCCTCTCACAATGTGAATTGCTGACTAAAGAGCTTTACAAAGCATTTCTTGAATTAATTAGGTAGATAACTTGGAATCGGATCAGGAAATAAGAAAATATTTTTAGAATGAAGTTATTATGGGCTAAATTAAGATAAAACTTTAAAAAATAATTTGGATTTAAATTAAATGTTAAAATATCATTACACACACAATGAAAAGTATGGATGAGCTGTGAAATAGAATATTAAAATATGTGTAAACATTAACAAAACTTGCTGATAGTATGTTATATATCACTACTATTAATAAAAATAATTGTGTGTAGGAGCTTTTAAAACAAAATAATTGAATCTAGAGTTACCAAACTTCACACATATACACTTTGGAGGATTGGAATGTGAATCTCAGAGTGAGATTTTAAAAGTTAAATTAGATTTTTAATTAATTAAAAATCAAATGAATTTTTGGTATTTCTCTCCAATAACTTCCTAAAATAATAACATACTTACATGAATTCTTTCTAAATTTTGGCCATTCTTTAATTTTTTTTTCATAATTTTCAAGAATAGATTACATTGTTGTCATAAAATTCAAACTATTTTTATTGTTTATTTGAATATTTAATAAAGTGACTTTCTCCTATTCATTGTTAAGAGGGATTTTGTATGTTTGTCATGAATTTTCACAATATTATGGCATTTAATAAATAAATTAATCAGATATTTACATGCTTAAGAGTGCTATGATATTAATTGATCATCTCTAATAGGAAGATTCAGGTACATAATAAATAAAACTTAAGTAAGGCAACTAAAAAAATATGACTTTAATGTCAGCCAACTTGGTGGATTTATGGAGATAAAATTGTATCAAAACAATATATCTTAAATGAAATGAGTCAATACTTAAGACTGTGGCTTGATGTGACTAATTACAAATAAACAATCACTTTAATAAACAATACTAGATACTTTCATAATTTAAACTAATGCAGAAAAATGGTCGCAAATGACAAAAAAAAAAAAAAAAAAAAAAATGTGCATGCTTGTCATTACAAATTTAAAAAAAACATGTTCCAAGCAAAACAAGATAAGAAATAGCAAAATGGAGAAATGAAAATACAGATTAATTATTTCAATATATATAATTCAGAAGGCACAATATTTTCATTTTGATACTGATATATAGAGCATGCTTATATATATAATAAAGGAAAATTTTTAGATGTTAATGTGATTTCTTGCAAAGGTTTTGTTATTTTCTTTGATACAAACCCAATTTTTTCACTTTTCTTTTCCACCCTTTACTTACTTCTTTAAAATTGATTAGTTGACGAATAACTTCAATAACTTTTAATTTTATTAGAAACATCCCCTGACAGTAATAATATTTTGTATGTATACATCATGATGTAAAATGAATTTTTTAAATATTAACAGACATGTGTATTTTTTTATATTAATAGATGCAATGTATATTTTTAAATACTAATAGATAAAATTAGATTGTACTAAGCATGAATAAAATAAACAAAAGATAAACATTAAGCTAAAGTAGCTTTTGTAAAATGCCCTGACAACAAATATATATTGTTTTAAAATCCAGTTTCATTTGTATTACTAAGGGTTAATAATAAAACAAAATTTCAGTATTCTTCTTTAAAGATGAAACTATTTCTTTCTTTTTGTTCTTATAGAACCCAATAATACAAGAGTATAAAAAAAAAAACAGCTTATTTCCTTCCTAACAATATATACACATCAAATAATTAAAATAATGTAACTGACATTTTGCATGTATGTTTGTACATGGGTTCTACATGTAAATTTGATTTTGGGTTAATCTAAATTTTGTTTATGATTTGGAGAACAATTATTTACTCTTAAAAGCATCTAAAAATTAATTTGTTGGTACTTTCAATGTTCATTGATATCAATCATAAATTTAAAAAGATTAATATGTTCAGAAACTTTAATAATGAAAATCATTTTATCATTCACTTCCAACTTACTAATATAAAATATAAAAATAATTTTAAAAAAGGCAATTTCTAAATTTTATTTATATAATTAAATTGTTTTATAATTAACAAATCGAATAAACCAGTTAAAAAAAACTCTGAATAATATAATAAGAGTAGTTCTAGGCAATGAATAATACCATTCCATTAGCTCTTTTTGCTCCAGGACATAATGGATTGTTTAGATCATGAGGTGGTATTTCTGCTTCTAGGACTTTCTCTATTTGTCCTAACCATGGCCTTTTGGCACGGTGAGGTGCCACTAATAACCATCTATCATTCAAAGGATTATACCTTATATGCTGGTGATCTAGAAATAAATAGAAAATAATAATAAATTATTCAAAATTTTAAAAAATAAAGTTCTTTTTGCAAATGATGTTTTTTTCAGAAAAATTATCTTTCATAATTCAAAAAATTGAATGCAAAAAAGAATATAGTATTAATTTATAAAAAATTAAAATAAATTAAAAAATTTTTAATCTAATATTTTATTATAACATTTTCTTAAAAATATGTCAGAATTGATATTAGAAAATTTGATACAAAGCAACTGAGAATTTGAAATTATTTTGTTAAAACTCTGATTAAAATTCACAATTTATATTAACATAACCACAAGAATCAGTAAAAATGTTCTTTTCCACAAGCATTTAAAAACAAGAATTCATTTTGCATGTGCACAAAACAGATATTTATATTTTTTGTAAATAACTACAGTAACTATTACCTTATTTTAATTATTCCTTTGCTTATTTTTTATTTTATGAATAACATTATCAATAATCATGCGCCACGTACATAATTGAATCAGCAGAAGTGGTCTCACTGCAGCTTTCTCAAATACCCTTTAATACAAATTTTAACCACCCTTCTTTGTATAAAACTAGGGATATTGAGTAAGGTGACAAATACTTAATATGGAATTAGTGAAAAATAGTTAAAAATTATTGACATATAATTGGAGTGAATCAAGCAATTTTATTGAATCAATTGTGATAACAAATATCTCTCTATTTTTTTTTTTTTTTTTTGCCAACTGTAACATAAATTTGACAAATAAATATAAATGTAGTCACAAGATAAAATGCTGAAATTCACTAATAGTCATTGTTTTTAAATTTATAGGAAAATATAGACTTCCAAATTATCAACTATTTAATAGATTTGTTTCAAAATTTGATAAGTATTTATACTTCAGATACTAACCCTGCATATGTAATTTTATTTATTTAGCTCTTAGCATTTTTCAGTTATTGAATTCTTTCTATTTGTACAGCTAGAATTCCTAAGAATGGATTTTGTTCCAAAATTTGTTAGAAATATGTAAATTTTGTCATAATTTCTCATATCAAATTTCAGCCATCTAGTCTGGAAAATATTTTTGAATTACTATGCTCACAAAAAGCAGACATGACACTTTTTTGTATCAGGGAGGTCTCAAATATAGATATTCATGAAAATCTTGAACTTGAATTTTCACAAATTTCCATGAATTTTGAACCATTACTCTACTTCTATGAACTAGTAATATAAGAGAGTATAAAAAAAAGAAATGTGTTTCTAAAATTTCTTGTTGTTTTATTAGAATAACACTTGGTTTTGAAGTTGTACTATAGGAGAGAGACTTTAATTTAGAATTGCAGATAAAGAATGGAAGCAAGAATGATATTTGAAACAAACTGAACAATTCAAATTTCCTTATAACATAAATGGCCTAGTATTTAATTCACATCCTGCATTGCTAATCAGGCATTGAGGTGATATCTATTTATAAAAATTAAGTAATTTTATAGAAAAGAGCATTTTATTGAGAAAATGCTATTGCTGGGAAGGTAACAACATTTAATTTTAACAATGACTCAAAACCCTTCATGGCTTGTTTTTCTTTTAAGCCTTTAATCAGTTTCTCTGTTTAGATGTAATAAATTCTCAGCCATTAAGCGGATTGTCAGATCAAGCAGTGGCGGCTAACTAGTTCACAAATAAGCAATGCTATATAAAAAATATTTTACAAGAGAATGATTAAAAAATGAAAATACTTTTTTATCTCTGAGTGGTCAAAACCTTTTGATTGCATTTATCAGTATTATATTTTAGATGTTTATCAACTTCTTAATTCATAAACTTCTAATAAAAGAAAACAAACGTTTATTAAAGCAAATGAGTTTTCATCAGATCGAAATTAAAATGATTCCAGAACAAAACAATAGCTAACAACAAAAAAAGCAAAGAAAAATAAACCAAGAGAGCAAAGGCAAGCATTTTATGAAAGAATAAAAAAGAAGCAACTGGTCATGATTATGCCTATTTGTATCAAACTTTTTAAATGTCTTCAGGCCACATTACAACTCTAAATAGATGAGCTGCCATTGAACTACAAGAAGGGCAGGATTAGAAGAAGCAATTTAAAAAGCTTATAAGAGAATGATTAAAAAATGAAAATATTTTTTATCTCTGAGTAGCCATTGCTTTAGATGAACCTTCTACACAGAAAATTATACTAATAATAAATACAACAAAATAGAAATTTTGAGCCTGGAGAATAGTCTCATCTTTATGCAATGACAAAGTAACTGGCATTGGCATGAAGTGATTTCTTTTATCGTTCTCTCCATTGGTCTTAATGTTAATCACTTCGTCCTGCTACAAACTTTGTGTATACGCAGGAGAACATGCCTTCATTCCTACTAAAAACTTCGATTTATAATGCCTATTGAATAGTTACTAACATAAACAACAATAAATCCACATTAATCAATATATCAAAAAAAAAAGTAAGCAATAAGTAAATTCCTTCAGTGTTTGTTAGAATGCTAAAAATATTAATGCGGTAATCATGTATATTTTGCAAATCAAAACATTTATTTAAATTTCTGCGATATATTTGTATAAAATGACAGAATTTATATATATTTACCTTCAGAATTAAATTTTAAAGCCATTTTTTTAAAATTCTTGACTGTAATGCTATATATCGAATGTTGAGACTATTACAGCAATATCAACCACTCCAATCAGTTCAACAATGTTTATAAACAAAGTTCACGCCCTCCACTGCCAGATTGTTGATTAGTCACCACATGTTCCCTTTAAACGGTTTAAAAAAATCTCAATCACTTTCTTTGACTAGCAGTATCTTCAAATCTTTTCAATTACACATCTCATTTGATCTATAAATGTTACAGGATATTCACAAATGAAATAAGAAATAATGTTTTCAAAATAATAATGTTTTGAATTGAAACCAGTACTACAACTTCCATACATGTGTTGTATATTTTGAATGTTTATGTTTTACTGTGTGAACTAAACGAATCCGATTCTTATCTTCAGTTATAATAAAGTATTGAAATAAATTCAAATAAGAGTTGCATGAGATTGGTATGTTTGTAAAAATATTGTACATTTGATGTTTAAGAATTTCCCAATGGATATTTAAATATTCGTTTTATTAAACATGCTTGACGTATTATTTTTTTCACCAATAAGTTTCTCTTTTTTTTATATTTTGGAAATGTTTTAAAAATAACTTTTGTCTTGCATGTTTATCCTGATTACAGATTAAGTACTTTTGGTAGATTTATTGCATTCATTTTGTAATTTTTTGTTTACAAGGAGGTTGAAAATTGCTTATACTTTATGAAAGTTCCATTTTCATCCGACATTTATTGCATTATATTATAATTTGTTAGACATGACTTTTAAACGGCTTTAAAACATTATGAGTAGTTATTTTTAACTTCCTATTTGTTAATTAATAAATTTTCTGTGAGCTGATTTAAAGAATTTTCTGAATTAGTGCTGTTTCCAGTTACCAGTAAAATTAATACTGTAATTGTTTTATATGTTTTTTTCATCAGTCATTTATATTCTTATATCATTACTTTGTGATTTCAATTAATATCAATTAACTGACCTTTTTAATAATATGATTTTAAACAGTTTAGTATTTTTTAAAATTATTTCTGCTACAGTAAGTAGCTCTGTGTGCATAAAGAAAATAAAATTTTTCTATAACATTTTATGGATATTATTGTTCTGAATATGATACATGAAATTCTACTATTAATATTTCTATCTTCTTAGTATATGTTTTATGGTTATTGTATTAGTTGAGATTCAAGTATATTTTTCTTTCTAAATTATTAGGTTTATGTATGAGAGATGCCTGGTGTTGCAAATAGTGATTCACATTTGGTTTATTAATATATTGAGCAGCTACTTAAAGCAGGAATAGATACATTTGTGGACTATTTTTATTTATTGTAAGACTTTGTATATAAGAAAGTAAAAATTATTGTAAACTTATGAAAATTGTTTTACTGATTCTAAAATACTGAGTATTTTGCATTTTAACAATATTACATGTGCAGCATGTAATGTTTCTTTAGGCGGAATTAAAAAAAGTATTTTATATAATTAGTGCATCTAAAAATATTTCTAAATACGGTCCATTAAAAAAAAGCCTTTCAAGATTTTCTTATGTTATGTAAATTTTACAAAAGCTATTGAATTTACAAAATAAATATAGTTTTTATGGGTTTTTTTTAAATTTCAGTTTCTTTTGTTCAAATGTTAAAATAATAAAAGAGTTGACAAAATCAGCATAAATATTAGTGTATTGAAGGAGAGAAAATTAAAAACAAGAAAAGAATTTGTTTACCATTTTCCTCTTCAGCTTTTTTCCCCTCTTATCTTCTCTTCATACACCATATTCCATTATTTTAAGCAGTGGTTCTCAATGTCTACTGAGTATAGATCGGGACTATTCAATGTAGTAAATTTGTCAGCCACCGATTCAATTTCATTTTGTTGCTACACTTTTTGGAATAGCACTAGATTGAAGAGTAATAGACAATTTAATTCTTATTTGTATAAAATTGAGTTATTAAAAAGAGAAAAGTGGATAAATATAATAAAATAACCTAATAATTAAGATTAGAAAATAATGCAAGGAGTATGTTACAGCTCTGATTGCAAACACCAATGTATAGTTCATATTATATTTTGGCTAATTGTAGAAATAGAAATGATCTTATGATTTGACTATTTCTTTTTTAATATTTTATTTGAAATAAATTCAAATTTTAACCACTACAATTTCTTTTAAATTGTAGATTTTTAATTTTATTTATACCTTAGAATTCTTTGTTGAAATAGTTTATTCATTTCAGCATTTTATACAATGGATAGTAAAATTTTTAATCATGAAGAACTTGATGCTGAAATACAGAGAGAGAAGGATGACAGGATTGAGGAGTTATCCTATAAAAAATCAAAACATTCTTTAGACAGTGATGAAGAAGACGATGATGTTAAAGCTCAAAAATACAATATTCTCGATCCAAATGAATTGGAAGGTAAAATAAAATGTTTTGGCTATGTAATTTTAAAGATTTTTCTCTTTTATTAATATACTTTTTGTATATTCTTAGAAGTTTAGTTCTTTTTGTTGAAAATCTTCATAAATATATTTTCTTGTTGCGGATATTATGAACCCATTTTTTTTATTAATATTGTTTCTTTTTCATTTGGGGTTTGAGCTGAAGTAGTCATTAGTATGGTTATTTTCTTCTCCTTTTTTTCAGATTAATGCTGTTTGTATTTATACTTATTGAATATGTTGAATGTCCTATTTTTATGATTAAAAATTATTCAGATTTATTTTATTCCATGAATATTTTTTATTCCATCATTTCTGCCAATATGCATTTTATTGCAATTAACATTTTGAAACTCCATTATGTAATATTTATAAATTAATCCAATGGCTATTTAGCTTAAATGTGTACTAACAAAAAGTCTTTTGTATCAAATGAGAACATTATGAAAACATTTTACCATGTTAAGAATATATGTTCTACATTGGAAAAAATTCTTTAAAAAATTCTTTGATATATCAAATTTAACATAGGGAAGAAATATTTTATATATTTATGTTAATTTTACCTGTAATCTGGTATTTAAGTCAGTTAAATATATTTTTCATTTGTCATATTTTGAATTAATGAGTTTAATTTCACCATATTAACTGCTCCTTAAGTTACTTTATCTCATCAGCTTAACTTATTGTATACATATTTTTTACTTTACTTTTTTTTTTCCTTAAAATTAAATTTTAAAAAATATTCTATTTCTATAGTTAAGTTTTAATTCCAGGACAAGAGGATGGTACGATTGATTATGATGGAGATATTAAAATTACACCTTTTAATATGAAAGAAGAATTAGAAGAAGGATACTTTGACAAAGAAGGTACATACATATTTCAGAAGGAAGAAGAGATCAAAGATCAGTGGTTAGATGACATTGACTGGATAAAAGTATGATCTTGTTTTTTGTATATAAGAATTTGATTTTTGAAATCATTGATGACTTTTGTGTATTACTGTTTAATTTATTATCAATGACTAGTACACAGATATATACATTATCCATATTTATTAACAAAGGTTCCATATGCATTTGAAATATATATATATTTCTGCTTAGTATTAATTATTCATAATTCTTAATTTATTGTTCTTATAAATTTATTTCTACTTAGTATTAATTATTCATAATTCTTAATTTAATGCTCTTATAAATTTATTTCTAATTCAAAAATAAACCACATAGAATAATCTTTTTATTTTTTTAGTCTTACTTGAAAATTTTCATTTATTCATTTTGTTTGGCTAGAACTATATGTCTCTTACAACTAAAGTATCTTAATCTCACTCTTTTGTAGTTTACTGAAGTTTTATTTAAATTTCTCTTGAAGTATATTTAGTAAAACCTTTAGGAATATTATTTGTTGCAATGGTTATCATGACACAACTTCTGGTGGATTACTGCATATCTAAGCATACTTGTTAATAGTTAATTGCTTTTAAATTCCACCATTCTTAACTTGCAAAATAGTCAGTGGCTATATGATGGCATCTTGATTTTGAAAATTCCTTGATCAGCAGTAGACTGACTTCCTTAATACACATTTTGCTTAAAATTCAATAGAAATCTATGAATTTAGGGGAAAACCATATAATTCATCTAATTTATCTAATTTAAAGCATTTTTGGTTATTTTTGTTGTATATAGACACTGAGACATTTTCCAAAAAAGGAGTTTTTTGAACTCATGGCTGTGTAAAATTTGGAGATTCATTGAAATCTCAAGTTCAACATTTTTAGCTATTGTAATACTTTCTCTTTTATACTAGGAAACTTACTTTTTGTACTAGGAAGTAAAAAATAAATAAATCTGCAAATAATGCTTTTTTCTACTTTTAGGTGAAAGCTGTCGAATCTACTAAAAGGAAAACAGAAGATGAAGAGGACAGTGATGAGGATGAAAGACCACCCATTGATTTAGCTGATAAATATAAACAAATGCTAGAATTAATGAAGCCTGGAGAAACTGTGCAAAAAGCAATTTGTCGATTAGGTGGTACCAAATCATCAAAAAGTGCTAGTAGTCGTTGGAAAAAGAAAAAAGAATCAGATTCCATGGATACAACTGAAGAGAGTGAGAAAGATGTTGAAAAGTTGCAGCTTTTGACAGGCTTAGCTGATGAGATAGTGCATTCAGGAGATATGGATATTTATCAACAGACTTACGAAAAAATGGTGTTTCATGTGAATTCTAAGTCAAAGACTGGAGCTAATGGTATTTTAAACACTGATGCTGAACTAGATATGTTTGGTGATGATTTTGATGAAAAAGTCGATGATAAGATAGCAATGCCACCTCCTCGGACACCTACTCCCAGTGAGGGTAAGTAATAATTTGTTTTATATGGATATTCTTGGTGTTGGCTATCCATGAAAGTTTTAACACATTTCAACTTCAATATCAACAGTACTTTAGAAGTAATGTCTTGAACCTCTCAGTTTATTTAAAAAAATTATTTTTCAGAATTACTTGAGAAATTTAACATCTGAAATTAATATTTATGGGTTAAAAAGGTTTTTCAACCTTTGGAATGAGTCGAGAAGGGTTTATCATTGAAACCCTTGCTCTTGTTGGACATGAAATGGTTTGTTTATTAAAATATTAATTTTACTTGAAAATAACATGATGTTATCATAAAAAATTATTTTATGTTTAAAAATGGAAAATTTGATGAAAATCGAACTATTTTTATGTACAATTACATAAGATTATTTGTTAAATTTTTCTAGACAATGTACTTTTTAAAACTCTTAATTTCTTGTTGACATGCATCATTCATCAATCATATTTTGAAATCAAAATGTCATTTTCTTATGAATTTATTTTTGAAATAATCAAGGAATTTAGAAGAATCTTTGTTTTTTAACATTTTATTATATTTTTAAAAATTAATTTGTTTTGACGAAATAATTTTTAAAAATGAATGAATTTTTTGTTAATTTTTTAAAACAAAAATATTGAAATTTTATTTTATTTTATAATTACCTTAATTTTGTTGTCTTCAGCATTATTTGTAAGAGATGTACTGAAATCTATGCTTTAACACATTGATTGTCAACTACGAGAGAACTAGTAGATTGCATTCTTTTCTAGGACCAAACCATCTATATTATTAATGACACCTTCTCTACTACAGTTAAAAGATAGCAAAAAAAAAAAAAAAAGGGGGTAATCTTATTAGATAGATGGCCCTAATATCAGGCAAGGGTAATGTCAGTGTATATGCTAAACTAAATTTAATGTTTTGTGGGATACCTTCTATAAAAATTGTCTTAATCTACAAATAGTTATAGTTTTTTTTATGCTATATAATTTGCACATACATTTCTTTTGCCAGAATGCAGTCATATATGATATATATAAATAATACTTTATTGAAGTTTTTGTTTCATTTTTTAGAGAATAAGACATTGGATTAAATTTTTGATGAATATATATAGCTTGTTCTTGTTGATCATTTGGAAAATATGGTTAGGAGCTGTGTTTCTCTTTTTTGAATGCCAAATATCATAGAATAAGGGTGTTAAATAATGATAGTTTTTTTCTTTTAAACTTTAAAGTAAGGTATAGCTTTTTTAAAAGAATGCAGTAAGTAAACAATATCTGATATTAGTATTTTGGAAAGGTTTTAAAACCTATTGGAACTTGTTAAACAGATAAGATAACGAAAGTTTCAATAAGTTTATTTTGAAATACACAATTAAAATGGATTTATTACATTAATATTAATCATTATGAATTTCTTTGTTTAGATGTTGTTGATACTACATCAGAAGTAATGTGGGAATTCAAATGGGAAGATAAAGAAGATGCTAAAGTATATGGACCTTATCCCACTTCTCAAATGCAACAGTGGGTTGATGAGAAATATTTCGAAAATGGTGTATTTGTTAGGCAATGTGGAAAACAAGATACTTCATTTTATAATTCAAAAAGGATAGACTTTGAATTGTACTTATAAAGCTACTTCATTGTTTTCTCATCCTTTACAGTCATTTTACAATCACTACCGAAAAGCCAGATATGCTTTTTTTTTTAGTTATAAGTTTCATAGAATGTTATTTTTGTGCATTTAATTTTGCAGAATTGGATTACGTTGTTTGTATCCATATGCTTGGAATTGAAATTTCGGATGCTTACATTTGAAATATCATTCATTTTTCAAGAATAGTTTATATATCTGAAACTAATATAATTCTAACATTTAATTTAAATACATGCAGAATGACTATTAAATGAACACATCTGAAAGAATTAAAATTCTATTTGAATTTATTTCATTTATTAACTTTTACAAATGTACAATGTATAAAGCAGTGCTGTTATTATAATTTTATTGAAATGCCTAAATAAACAAATCCCAAAATTGTTTTAAATAACATTTAAAAAAAAAATATTTTTTCTGATTAATGCACATTATTAATTTCTCAATTATATTTCATACTTTTTATGAATTTTAGCTCTTTGTTTACCCTTTTGCTTATTACATTGTTTATTTCTGCATTCAGCCACTCTTATGAAATCTTTAATTGGTTCAGTCAGTTATGATTATTAGAATATAATAATGCCATATTTATTTGATGCACTACTTTATATTTTAAAGTGCAGTCAACATTATTGAGGGATGTAATGTAAGATTAACTCAATATTTTGATCCATTTTCTAACAAAATTAATTGCAAATCTAAAATATAAAGAAACTATTTCATATCAATACTTTTATTTTTACATTGTTCAGGTTTTCTGCATTTCTTATAGTTTCCTTTTTGTCATAAGTATAACTCTTGACTCTCATTAGAACAAGAAAAAAAGGGAAAGAGACTTACTTTGAATGAATAATCAAAAAGAACTTCACATTTAGTGGAATTAACATTAAAAATCTATTGATAAAGTTAGAGTTTTTTTTTTTTAAATTTTGTGATTATTTCTGGAAATAGATAAAAATGATGTTGTGATTATTTATTTAGATAAGAAGATAATTTATCTATTTGTCTTAGATGTAAGTACAGTTCTGCTGTACAATAGAATGTTAATAATTTTTCAAACGAATTAAATTAGTTTTTAATTATTGAAGCAGAATCAATATTGAGTGATTTTGTTTGGAGAAAATCACTGTTCTGATTGATATTGAGGAAAATTGCCAATCTTATTAATGCCTGAAATTGTCCTCAGGGATTAGAATTTACTTTTTTATTTCCTTATTGAAGAAAAATTTTTCTTGGTTGATTTTTCTTTGTAAAAATTAGATGAATTTTACTGAAAGAAAAAATATAAATAAAATCAATCAGATTTGTTTATGTTCCTGAAATTTATTAATTTCTCATTAGTTTCCTTAGATTTATAATGATAAAAAAGCATTTTTTCCCCTCTAATAACATAAAAGTACATCTATAGAGAATAATATGTAGAACAGCTAATGAAGAAGTCAGGGATTTTAAGTTTGAAATAAAAGGCAAAAGTTGTATCTTGTAATCATTTTTTTAATGCAAGATTTGCAGAATCTGCTGACAATACAAAACAATTAATGCATATTATAGTTTATGCTTGTCTATATACAACTATGCAATCGTAAAAATTTATTTTGTGAGTATATAGTTGTTTATAGAATGAAACTACTGTGTCACTGTGCAAAATCATTTGTGCAATTCATTTGCAAAGCCTATATATAGAGAATATATTGATATATGAACCTTGGAAATAGGTACAATTCATTTGATCAAATTGCTAATGTTCCAGGGAAATTTTGTTTTGAAAATTTATAATATTATATTCATATTAATAGGAATTAAAACAAATTTTAAATCAATTACTTGATATTTATATCGCTTTTCATTTTGAAATAGTCGTCCATTTGAATAATTAAATTATCATTGAATTGTATTATTTAAGATTGAGTATACTTATGTCAAAGTTATCTTGTTAATTTGAATTTTGGAAACTTTCTCTTTTATTTTTAAGGTTTGTTGACATTGACAAAAAGTGTAATTATTTTTTGCATTGTTGTGAAATCAGATGAATGAAAATCAAAATATAAAGAAATTTTAATGTACTCATACCAAAAAGATACAGCAAATTTCTTGCAATTTATGTTTTAATTAGTTGAGGAACTCAATATAGAAATTTTGATTTGTTTATATATCAACATTTTTAATTGTTCTTTGTGTGCTTTTCTTTCATGCAAGAATACCACTATTTTGAGATGTTTTTCTTTACCTTGAACTTTATTTTTAGCATTATATATAGGAATTAAAATTTCACAGATGTGTTGTCAAAAAGAAAACAGTTTTGAAATAAAATTCTGTTTATTTCACCACAGAAAACATATATGTATATAGGGAAATTTATGATAAAAAATACATGTCTGTTTACATAATGATACAAGAGCAGTGTGTCAGAAATGTTTTACTTTAGTAATTTCATGATGATATTCTGATAAAGATTTTTTAGGGGGAGGGGATGACTCATGTCAATTTAGGAAAGAGAATCTTTGAAAGAATGCCAAAGACATTAAAAAAAAGCGGGTGAAATTGCAGTATCCATCCGTTTTTAATAATTCATTAAAAAATAATTAAAGAAAAAAGTGGTATTTGGATTAAGAAATAAGAAAATATTTTAGAATGAAATAACATGGTCTGATTTAAGGTATAATTAAAAAATTAATTATGATTTAAATTAAGGATATCACTATATGCATTATGAATCTATTATTATTGTCCATTTGGTTGAAATGTGTGTTTGCATCGCTTTTACTTGGCTTTGTTATGTTGATCTTATATTAAATATGAATTACGTGTTAGGTTTTCATCTGTAAATTCCTAAGATTGAAGGGAAATTAATGGTTTTTTAAATTTTTTTTGGTTATTTGTAATTTTTTTTATCAGGTCTTAGTGTTATATATTTCTGATAGTCTGTTCTTCTTGGTTTTCTATGGTTTGTTGTAATGGTAAATTTACAAAAATTATTATTATAATTTGGGTTAAAATTCTGAAGGTTGTATTTGATTTATTTAATCATTTCATTCTCATTAATAAAATAATTTTTTCTTTTAATGAAAAAAATAATCAAGAGGGGATTTCCATATAGATGAAAATATATATGCTTCTTTCTCTGTATAACTGGATTTAAAATAGAATTTCTGTCATATGGGATATTTCTTTTATAAGAGTATTTGTTTATTATAATTAAATATTTTGGCTTAGTAATATTAAGAAAATTAATTTCTTCTTAATAATTCACATTTGATTTGGTTATTCCAAAATCAGATGCTTTAAAATCAACATTTAAAAAAATGTTAATTTTTTTCAAAAAAAAATGTATTTCAAGTATTTTGTATTATATATTATTAGATGAATATCTAATTTGAACATTTAACCTTATTTTAAAAAATTCTGCTTAAATTCATGAAAAGTTTTATGAAAATAAG
>JAPMOQ010037973.1:231772-253943 GCA_026543055.1 Argiope trifasciata | reverse complement strand
TTAACATCTATAGATCATAACATAACATCTTAACATCTATAGATCATAACTTAACATCATAACATCTTAACATCTATAGATCATAACTTAACATCATAACATCTTAACATCTATCATCTATTTTTAAAGAAACAACGGATAGTTATATAAATTTGTTTAATATGCCATTGATAAACTACGAAGTTCGAATTCCAGAATAATCTTTTGTACATTATATAACAATGAGTGTTGTAATGATCAACAGTAGAGCCTTCGTAAAGCATACAAAATTTTGTGTGCAGTTTTTTAAAAGAAATTTGAAACTCATGCAAAGATTAAATTTGAAAACTGACCTTGAAAAGAACTGCTAGCACGGCGAGCCCGTCTTCTTTATGGACTGCCTTTTCTTTTGTTTTGTAATTTGTGTTCATGTGTACAAGATGCATCTGCAAATGAAAAGCGAATAAATTATTTACTTATCTAACGAAAATGCACATTACAGAGAAAACTCTAGTGTCACAATGCGTGACATAAAATGAACGCCAAGAAAACACACAAATAAAAATAAATAAATAAAATAATACAAATTTAAAAACGAAATGAATAGATAAAATATAAAGAAATAAAAAGTTAATTTAAAAATTATTAAAAATTTTAATAGAAATTCAAAATTTGTAAATAGTCCATTTTAAAAGGAAATAATTGATCCAAATCAATTTAAAAATTTCAATTTGGAATTTTATTATTAATAAATTAAGAATTAAAATTTCCAAATTCTTGAAATGAGAAACATTTTAAAATGTATAAGGAATTTAAGTATATTCACACAAGCATTAACAATTTAAAAGTTGTACACATTTACTTTCTAAATTATGAAAGAGCGTGTTGAAAATATCAAGTCTTGAGTTTTCAGGGAACTTATTAAAAAATTGATAAAAACTTATACAACAAGAACTTTGTTGTAAAATCTTACAAAAACAATCCCAAATAAATAATTTTGTAGCAATAATTCACATTTCTGTATCGGACAGTTTTTAAAAGTTCTGTCTGTTGCAACAAAATAAATGTCCACCGCAATCAATCATATCATTAATGATTAGCGGGGAAAAACACAAGAAAGATTTTATCGATATTTCAAACTAGCCAGGTAATAAATAATGGGTACATAAGATAAATATACTCTATTAACAAAAACAATTATTTTGCAAAAGAAATACAGATTTGATTTAATTCGATGAATTAGTTTAATAACTTTAATTTTATTTTTATTGTAAGTATCCCCAAAAAGATTGCTGGATTTAAGCTTAGAACGGATAGATTAGAACCGATACGTCACAGCTAAATGTTTTGAAAATACCCACTTTTTATTTAGAAGTTAATTTGATTAGTATTTTTTAAATACTTTTCTGAGAATCTGTAACCCATACATAGTGAAAAACTAAATTTCTACCAAGAATAGCACCAAATAAGTAACTGAATTCGAATGATGCAAAGCAAGAATCTATAGTAAAATAATGGTCAGTTGCATTTTAGGTTTAGAGACTCTTTTATTTAACATATTTATATATATATATGAGAATAGTGATCGGGAACAAGGAATGACAATTTTAATTCACATGTTTTTTTTAATTTTATTTTGCTTATTTTAAAAATAGGGCACAACACAATATATATTGTTTGCTAATGGATTCTAAAACTCATCGCTTGTTTGCTCATGTGTAAGGATGAGATTAAATCAACCAAATTGGGGGGGGGGGGGGAGTAAAGATGAAAGGAGGAGATGTTTACATTTAGAAATCAAGTTAATTTCGAATCATGCGCACATTCTTCCACATGTCACCTCTTAATGAGTAAAATCGTTGGAGAGTAGTCGCCTCAGAGTACTGAAACGAACAGTGCAAATAATCATAATAATCTTTTTACGTAATTTGCGGTCCTCTCGTATTCTCGCTTCCTGGTTTCTTCGTCTTAATTTTCTCTTTTTCGATTGGTGACTAATTGTCTCGCCAATTTATTAGAAGTGTCACCAGAATCGTAAAAATCTCGAAGTTTTATACCCCTTAAAAAAGCATATCTTTGGCATAATATCTGTTTGTGAGATTTAAAAAAATCCCCCAAAAAACTTTGAGTTTGATGGATGAAATTTAGTACACAATCTTTAAATAAAATTTGCTGATTCCTATCAATTTTGAGCAAAATTCGTTTAGAAGAAGTCTGCATGTCCAATAATAAGAATAAAGGTTGCAGATAAAAATAATTGCAATATAATTTGGCATGATAATTACAAAACGAAGATAACTAGATGAATAAAATTCAGTACATAGGTTTAATATCTATAGGGTAGACATCTATCAAAGTTTTGAGACATATCCAGTGAGGGATTGTCCGTTTGTCCGTCAGAAACATATAAGCGTGACAATTCAAACACCTCAATGACTTGAATACATAATAATTGGCATGGGATTTTGTGACAATTGTAGTTCTGAATCGAATATTGATTTCAGTCAAATGAGAAAAATGTTTCTAAAAGAAAAATTTGCTTTCCAGATACTATTAACCGCACTCCATGTATTAATCGTCAGAAAAGTCAACAAAAATGGCAAGTTAAATTCAATAAAAATGCTATAATAATATTTCCTAGCTATTCTGCACTAGTATTATGCAAGCCGTTTTTGGGGATATTATGCAAGTATTATGCAAGCCGTTTTTTATTAGAGAGTGCGCGAGAAAGATTTTGGATGACCACTTCTTTTGGTTATATTGTATCATGATGTTACATAACGACACTAAATATATTTGAGCTGAATTCGATGGCTTTCGAGCAAATATATAAGATGAGCTTTTGTGACCAGTCATTAATGAATAAATCCTGTGATCTCCAGCACTAATTTAAATCCAGGCGCTTGGACCTGGTGATGCGTTATGCTTTTATGAAACTTCGAGAGAATTCGAATTCCAATTATAAACTATCAGCATGCGTGCATGGCCATGAATAAGCATAGATTTTTCACTCGCTGATTTCAGCATTCAAAACATTTCGCCGTGTTTTCAATTTAATTCGAACCAAAATATTAGCACATATTTTATTCGAAATAAATCAATCTTTCTATCTGAAAAAGTGATTTTAAAAATATTGCACATTATATAAATATTTAAACAAATGTAATTTAAAATATTTCTATGAGGCGAGGGCCTTCTAGAACTATAAGGATAAATAGAACAACAGCCAATTAAATTCCAGTTTTGGCTCTGATGACAATAAACATTTCAAAACCAAACAACCTATTGATGACCCATCCTTTATATTTCCGAAATTAACTAACTCACATGAATTTTTTTTAACACTTGTTCTTTTCTGTCAATATATTTTGTCTGTATATCTGCCAAAATAATTTTAATTGGGTTTTTTTTTCGTCTATGAGATATGGACATATTCTATTAAATCGGAACTCTGAAAATAATAAAATAATAAATTCTAGATAGTGCCATATACCAAATTTCACCCGCCTAACTCAAAGCAATATAAGTTATCTATCTCACAGATACACATCTTCCAAAAATGTTTTTAATAACTTAGGGAGGTCTAAATCATAAAGGTTGTACAAAATCTCAATTCCGATTTACATGACGATTATAACGCTTTCTCTATTTTAATACGAGATGATAATCTTCAATAGAAACTATCATTTTCACAAAACAAACAGCTTGGCATTTAAATATATGTTTTCTTATCTTTTTCATCTTACAAGAGCCCTGGTGTATTCCGAAATTAAATTGGAGTGGCGTGTTTGACAGCAAAGCAAGAGAGCCAAATTTAACTTCTTTATGATACCATACAAATATTACCTAAAATGTTTGTTAGAGTTATAACGAAATATTTTTTGTATAAGAACCGAATATTTAAAATTCAATTTATGTGCTTACTTCCATAGGGAACCTCTGTCCGTCGATCAGATGTTCGGAACCCCTCTTGCTGTCAGCTCCCCAGTGGAAGTGCAGTTGTAGGAACTGATATTTGTCGTCCATGCCACCTTCGTCAATAATCCTGGGGGCGTCCTTGGGTCCGGGGCTGATTTGAACTGAAATAAGAAACAAATTATTTTTATTAAATTCAATATCTAATCTTTTTAATTGTAATATTTCTCTTCAATTAATTCTTAAAAAAATTCTATAATGTATATTATCATTATTATATGAAATTCGGATATTCTGTAATACATGAAAGCAGAATTTGAACTATCTGCGTCATTTTAATGTAATGATTAATGATTACTTCATTACATTAAAATGAAACAGATAGTGCTCCCAGATTATTTGTAAATGGACTCTTTCAAAATCAAGATTATGAGAATAGAATCAAATCAAATGGAATCATAGCCATATGATGAATACAATTGCCATGTGCCATCTACTATGCAAATGGTATGTCTTTTTTATTTACAAGATATGTAGAGTACTTTAAAGTTAAATTTGTGCAAGACCATTTGTGTATCATATCAATGTGAATTGACTTGATTCACAATAAAATTCCGGTGAATGTTTTAGCAATAACGGCAGATTCTTCTGTTGAAAAGTCCCATAATATACGAAGTAGTGTCATTCAGATTCTATTCCAATCAGCATTTTAAAAATAAAAATAGATTCTTCTGCAGAAAAGTCCCATTTTTTTTCAGTTATATACTCATAATTTATGTATAGACGCCATTCAAACACTATTCCAATCAACTTTTTAGCAATATATACTCCTTATTCTGCAGAAAAGTCCCATTTCTTTCAATTATGCACTCATAATTTACGAACTGACGTCATGAAATGCTATTCCAGTCAACATTTTAGTAATATAGACAGCTTCTTGTATAGAAAAATTCCATTTATTTCCGTTATGTACTCAAAATTTACGTTTTGACGTCATTCAAATGCTATTCCGGTCAACGTTTTAGCAATATAGACAGCTTCTTCTGGAGAAAAGTCTCATTTTTTTCAAGTTATACACTCATAATTGATGATTTGACGTCATTCAAATGTTATTCCAATCAACCTTCCAACTAAATAATATATATTATAAGACCCATTGCGGAAGAGCCTTGTTGAAATTTTAAATATTTTTCTTTGCGAGAAAATGAGCAAAAATATTATCTTTAAAAAATACTTCAGGAATTGTATTTTTAGATTTAAAAAAAACAACACTAGGGACTCTAATAAATATTTTTCTGTGGAAACTCCGTAGGTGTTTTTCGTAAATGAAAAAGAGCAATAAAAACAGAACGTGGAACACTTTTCTTGTTCTCTCTTTCTGCCACCACCGTTCTTATTTTCTAAGGTTTCCAAATGCTCAAATCGAATTATGTTATCCCGACGTCGGGCACAGTTCGAATTGTTTTAAACTTTTTCGATTGTGAAGCAACAATTCGTATGAATAGCGGGAAAAAAATTGCAGAATTTCTATGAAGTGCATCCAAAGCTAATATGCATTTTGGAACAGAGCTGTTAAGGAAATATATCTCCTATAACTACACATAATGTAGTAATGTAGTATTTGTTAATTCGACGAGTTTAATTGGAGTTTTGTAGGTTGCAGATTAATGAAAAATTAGTTTACCGTTAGTTTTGTGGACTATTAGTTAGTTATATAAAAGCTAAGTAAAGCTGAGTACTTATTTATTTTTGTTTAGTTACATTTAACCTTAGCCCACCGAAAAGTTATTCGATGCATACATATTTGCAGAATGAAGAACTTGTTTATTGTTCCGAAAAATTAATATATATGAATTTTCTTTAGCTTATTTTTCTCGGAAAATTAATTTACCCTTTTAAGCATATTTACCAATCAAAATTTAAGAAAATAATTAAATAAAACGACAAAATGATGCAGTGCTTTGAATGGTGTATGAGAGGAGACATCGAAGTGTTAAGGGTTAATTTTCTGTTTGAAAGGAACACTGGGACTATCTTGGCACAAACTTTGTAATTTTGAACCGTGGTTTGATGAGGAAGACAACATCTAAGCTTTCACCCTCTTCTCCAAATTTATGCTTCACACTAGAAGAAGCCGTTTGGTACCCGGCGTCAGATTTAGCGTACACAAGTCTGCACGACGAATCTTGAAGGAAAGCGGGTCTCGAACTTTTAACCCTCTGATTCTCAGGCCAAAATTCTAATCACTAGGCCAAAGTGACCTTAAATATTGCAGCAATTATATTAATTGCGTATTATTTATTCATTAAGATATTGTGATATACAAACAGATGATTATCTCAGAAATATCTAATGAAAAGACCTGTTTTATGGTAATTTTTAAAGTTTGGAATAGTAAGTTCGAGTGTTTAAGGTCTCATTCCATTGAATATTTCTATAATTAAAGTTAAATTTGTCATAGGAGAGAGGTAGAGTGCTAAGTCGTGTCGCATCATTTGTATTGAACGATTGGATAAAAGTTTGTGTTCTCACGTATTGTTCTTTCCATTTCATCATTGTTGGAAAGTAGAGAAGTATTCCCAAATTAATCATCGGTAATAAAACGGGAACAGAAATCTAAATGTGTGGAAAACTTGAAAAACAAGCATAAAATAACTGGATATCATTCCCGCGATACATTTCTTCCTATCTCAAATACTTTTAATTCTAATATTAATTCTCTTTTTGTACAGTGCTGCATCCATCAAAGATTTTTAATAATTAATAATAAAATATAGTTTATGGTCTTCATACCAGCATGCAACATAGTTTGATTGAAGTATGGTTTGTAATTTCCAAAATGTTTAATTGCCATGTGTTATAATTAAAACGAGCAATTCGTTTCCAGAAAAAATATTTTTATAATTGCAAGCACATATCCAACTAATGGCAAAAAGGTAATAGTAAAACTATTATACTACATGTTGTTTAAAAAAAATCCCCGAGTATCAACGATTGCAACGTCCAAGAAGTTGCTCAAAGAATCCTCTTAGTGCCACCAAACGTGGATTGCTTCGGTTAAGTTATATTAACGTCCCGTTTCGAAGCAACGCTAGAGGTATTTTAGGACGGACTTCGTCATTTTGAACCGTGGTCAGATGACGAGAACGACACTTGAGCTGGTGGGAGACACCAGTGGGAGAACGTTTGACCCCGACGGATTGAACCTGCACTGAACCGTACTCTAGGCGCTAGTTGGCGCTATTGAAAAACAAGGGACGCCAATTTAGGCTTAAACTCGCTGGCAGAGATCAGCGGGCTTGTCAATGACAAGAGTCATTGTAAATAACAAGTTATAATAAAAGCAAATTTTCAACATACATTTTTTAAATCTTGATGCCAAGTTTAGTTTAGATTAGTTATATTAACGTCCCGTTTTGAAGCAACACTATTGCTATTTTTAGACCGACCTCGTAACTCTGAACAGCCGTCAGATGACGAGGACGACAGATGAACTGGCATGCCACTCTCCAAACTTCTACACCACACCTGCGGGAGGACGGTTGGGCTCCGACGTATTCGACTCTCACCAGGCCCGCTTACAAGGCGGTTCTTCGATATAATCAGGCCGCGAACCTGCAACCCTCCGGTTCCGAAGCCCAGACCTTACCACCAAGCCATCGCGGCCACAAATGTGGATGGGAGAGTTAGAACAAAATTCATGAATATTTATTTTGACTAGAGACTGTTAGAACCTTTAATTTAAAGCAATGAAATAAAGATAAATCTATCAAACATAATTTTAAAAAAACATTTTTTTTATGTTTTGCTTTTAATAAATAGATTTTTTTTCATATTTTAATACACTGCTCTTCTTTATTGTTATAAATAATCCTAAGAGGGCTCAATTCAGACGTTAAGAATTGACTTTTAACCTCTTACGAGAGGAGGAAACGAGGTGGAAAATTAAGTTTGGCCTGAGATTTAATATAATGGTAGTATGCTTTTAGGATGTTCATTCATTAAACTATTAAAACGTAGTAGCAAGCCAATTTCTAGGAAACGGTTCTCAGACTCTCTACATAGCTTATATATTAATAATGCGTTGTAAACCACAGAACACCTGAAGAGAGTAGTCGAGAAAGCGCTGACTTAGCAATCATGAGACCCTTAATTCAGACCTGGACCAGTATTTTTTCCTTTCTATATTTGTTTTCTTTCTAAATTGTTTCATGTTAAATTAACAATTTTGGAAGAAAATATAAATTATGAAAATCTAATACACTTGCTAATATTTAAACAGTTTCATTTTAAAAACCATTTGAATTTTGTTCCTAATTTTCTTTTTTGGGGGGGGGGGTACTCTGATTTTTATATTTGAATTTATATATGTTTAAATGTTATTTTATATTTTTAAATGCTGTTTCTTCAAATTCTAATCTTTTGTAGAATTTCCTTATGGAAATCCTCATTCATTAAAACTTAATGCGTTTTTTTAATTTAAATTTGGTATAATACTTTCTTCCAATACCCCATACTTCTTGATATTGAGAAAAAGTAATTTGCTCATTAAGAAATATTTCATATTTATTTCAATATTTCACAATGCGAAAAAACAATCACTTTATTTTTCAGTTGAACCCCAAAAATAGATAAAAACGCAGCTTATTTTTTAGTTCAGGAACTAGGTCGCTTATTTCTTCAGCTACCTTCTAAATTTTAGGCAAATCATTTGATAAAAGCTCTAAGTTAAAGATATTTCCTTTTAAACTTTGTATCAATTTTTTTTAAAAAAAAGCTTTTATGTTTTAACTGATGTATTTTTGTTTCACAGACGGGTTTTTTCTTCAATCCGTTTTGGAGTAATTTAAAAAAAAATATAACTATTTAAGAGATTTCTGAAAATAATCGCATCGAAAGTAATGACATGCTTTAACAAAATTTAGTACCACAATGAATTCTCAATCCTCTATGACCAATGTGCATTTTGAAGCCCTAAAATAACGTCAGTAAATACATTTTTATTTGCAATACATATCTATCATTAATTAGTTTCGTGTAGTTTACAAACAGTGTTCTATCTAAAATATTGAAATTTCATTGTATGCTTTTGAATAGTGCAACGAAACTTCAATACTCTGCTTGTAATAGCAAGCTTTACGAAGCATTCTTACTCTTTGTTGAAAGTCGATCGAAACGGTTCGATGTTCTAGATATGTTGTTCATCTGGAGCATCAAAGGAACAGCATTCAATCAAAATAAATGAGAGCGAGGTATAAATATCCTCATCTCGATAATTAATTAGTGTGGCTCGCGCGATGCAAGAACTTGAAGTCAACATTTTGACAAGAACTCTCATCGCAACACGTAATTGGAGTTACACTCCTTTCAGAAATGATTTTAATTGTATACTTTTGAGTATGGAATAATTAGTCTGGAAACCGTTTCCCACCGTTAATGATATTCATATTATTCTTGATGTTTTGCTGGGGGAAGGCTCAAGTGCAATGCTTATGATTGTTTCATAAACACAGACATCCTGTCTATGATTCATCTTCAGAGAGGTGTCTCCCAAGGGCAGGGATGCTGAAAGTGGACTATCACTTAGTGTGAAAAGTTATCTTAATTTTTAGGGTTATAAAATAAATAACTTATAATAAAATATTAGGTTGTTCGGAAAGTAATTTCGTTTTTTCCTGACAAAGGATTTAATTGCATTTTTCGCACCCAATTTCATACTTAAACCGCAAAATCATTTTATGTTTTAAGAGCTGATATAGCAAGGCTTGAGTATGAAAAAGTGCAGCTGTTTCTTCGCAGTAGTTTTTGGATGGTGCCCTTTTAAATATGGAGAGCAATAAACAGCATTTTCGTCATTTTTTTCTTTTTTGCTATAAAAGGTAAAAATGCTGTTCAAGCCAGAAATAAATTAGCCAATATGTGTGGAGAAGATGTGTTAACAGTACATCAGTACCAGAACTGATTTGCAAAATTTTCCTTCAAATGAGGAGGCCAAAAACCACCTAGATCAGTTTTTTTTTACAGCAAAGACCAAAACTTTTATGAGCGTGTAATCATGTTACTACCAAAAATATGGCAAAAGGTATTAGACCAGAATAGCAATTTTATAATTTAATAAATAATTTATTCATTAAACGAAAATTTCTTTTCATTTTGACAAAAAAATACGAAATGACTTTTCGAACAACCCAATAACTTAAATATGGTTTATTGATTCCTCTTTTACTTCATCATGCACGAAAATAAAGCATTGTAATCATCAAATCAGCAGGAGTGGTCACTCCAAAACTTTCTCGCATAATCTCTAATAAACTGTCATACAGAGACTTGCTTGGCAATGGCGTACAATAGTTACGAAGCATTAATTTTTAGCGGAAATTTAGGATTTTTACTGGATCTTTCGAGTGAACTTTTGCGAATTTTATGGCGATTAATCCCGAATGTGGGAATAACAGTATCCGAAAATCGAATTTGTGTTTTAGTCACGTTTTCTCCAATTAATTGAAATCAAACTGTGACACAAAGCTGCAATTTACAAGATGCCATACCAAATTTTATATATCTAACCCTTTGAGGTCGATTGTCTTCTCTCAGTCACCATTCAAGACGGTACATCATTTTGACATTTTTTTAAATTTTAATTATTAAAAATATCTACACAGTATGAAAATGATTTAGATTCATGTTTCAGTGAATTTCACGTATTAATTTTTTGGTGTAATAAACAGATCCATGTATTGAGTGAATAATTATGCATAGAATTATCTTTTGACTGCAAAGGGTTCAGTCACTGCTTTTTCGAATTATTGCGTTGATATGTTTCTGAAAATACAGATCAATAAACAGTCAGCACTTCATTGGATTCGGCATAAAATTTGATAGATGTCTACACTATAGATGTTAAATTTGTGTACCAAATTTTATTTATCTAGCTGTCTTCGTTTTGTAATTATCGTGTTTACTTATATTTTAGATGACTAAAATATGTTTTGAACTAGAGGATTGAAATTTCATACTCAGGCTTTGCACCAAAGTTTTAGATTTCTATCAAATTTCAAACAAAATTTCTTCGGACTCTCCTGCTGTTCTATAAGTTAACACGTTGTAAGTTAACATCTCATAAGTTAGCACGTTGACTTCAAAACAAGGAAAACTAGATAAATAAAATTCGATAAAGAGATTTAATATGTATAATGAAGACACCTGCCAGCTTTTGAACCTAATCCAACAAAAGGTTGCCTGTAGTTCTGTACTTTCAGAAACCTGTAAATGCAATAACACAATGTCTTAATATAACGTGATAACGCAATGCCATAAATACACAAAATTCGGTATAAGAATTTCTGATTACAAGTGTAGTTTTGTGCCGAATTACTATTTAAATCGAATGGGGGAAAATTCGATTTTGGGATGCTGTAAGAATTGGATACACGGTTTTTACTCCAAATTTGCAGATTTCCATCAGATTTTGAGTAAAATATACTCAGAGGAAGCCCAGCTATTCGAATATAAACACGAAAATGACAAAAACTAGATTCATAAAATTCAGTGCACAGGTCTAACATCTATAATATAGATATCAGTCGTATTTGAAAAATCCATTTACGGGTTGGCTGTCTGTCGGTCTGTACCTTCTGAAACACGCAAATGCGATACTTCCAAAAATTCAATGACAAATGTATCAAATTTGGTACGGGATTTTTTTTTTACTATTTTTGTTGCTTTGTATCAATTGGTTGGAGAAAAAAGATTCTAAAATCCGTACTTCGCCTTTTGGACACTATAAATAGTATGCCAGAAATCAATCACTAAAATACTCACTAAGGATCCCGTTATAGATTCATTAAAAATGCTGAATTCATGCCTTAAGGTTAATATTTCGTAGCTATTGTACCTCAATACAATCTAAGGCGTTCACTAAGATAACAATTTTATTAGAAGCTATACGAGAAAGTTTTGAAAAGATCACTTCTGATTATTTATATTGTGTAAATAATGCAAAACGAATACTTTATTCTTTCATATTGTTCAAATGAATTCGAGGAAAAATATATTGCTGGGTGAATGCTATAAATGAGTACCAACAAAATAGATTAATTATGAGAGAATTTGAAAAAAACTGCCATAGATAAAGTTTACAACCTCTTACGATTTGATTGCTCTCCAAAAGGCTACATATAATTTCATTCAAACTTTGATATTTCATCAATATCAAGAAAAAAAATATTTTTCCGTTTTTCTCTATATAAGTAATTAGTGATTAATCACTGTATAATATATGCTTAGCTATCTGTTGTAAATTTGTTTAATAAAGAATGATATTATTAGGAGTTTTGAACAATTATTATTACAAATTATATGTGAATTCATGTTCTATAAATATGGCAAACTAATGACTTTAAAGGGTTTCTTAAAGAATATTAAAATATTTTTTTATAATGTTCATTTAGAAAACACATCTCTTATTTCATATTGGAATGCAGAACCATTATCAATAAAATAAATTTCGACCTTACTTCTCGGGCGTTTCCTCAACGCAAGTAGCTTTCACTTTTTATTGTGTAAACAGACGATTTCCGATGACGAAAAAAATGAGTAGGTTTTAAAATAAAACGTGTAAAGTGAGTTTCAATTACACGCATGAAGTCTTCGAAAGAATTGTGCAGTTTTCTGCAATGACAGGCAAGGTCAATCAAAAACAAAACTAGTTAGGATAGTATTATGAAATATAATTGTATAACAAATAATTTTTTTGGCGAAAGTTGTACAAAAATAGTATTCTGTACAACAATAGGTTAGTAGTTATAACATAAATCTTCATTTTTTAAAAAATATCGTTTGGTCTTGTTGAATGCATCGTGAAATAAAACATTTTTCTTCTCTTTATTCTTTAATTATTGAGTTGGTAATTTTCATAATGGTTTCTGTAAACTGTAAAACAGTTAACAAGAAATAATATCTGAATTTAATTAAAACTGAAAAAAAAAACGCTTTCTTTTCCTATGCATGGTTCGAATTTTGTCAAAGAATGTAATGACGCTTATAAATTAATAAAAAACAAGCAATTTAAAAAAAATTAAAAATTGAATTCAACAAAAAAATTTTTTAGTTTAATTATTTTTATTAAATAATTATTTAAAAAATGATTGATTTTCGTGCGAAAGGAACACGCATTCTTCACCTTCAAGTTGAAGAACTGAAATCCTCGCGTCTTATAGTTTGACCTATTGCCTGTTGATTTCAATTTTTATTTCAAACATCCAAAATTCTATTTAAAGTATTAAAATTGATTGAGTTTAATGAATGAATTAATATTTGTAAAACTATATTCACATCGAGTGTCACCCACTGTAAGTTAAAAAAAATGTATTTGAACTTGAGTGGGTGAATAAAAAGTATTTGATTAAAGATTGAAAATTTGAAAATGAAGTATAAATAAATATAGGGAGAGTGTGAACTAATAGTAGGAATTGAAAAAGTTAATATAATTTCCATTCCATTTACTTGCATCATAATCGAATTAACTCTTTAAAAAAAATTCCACGAAAAAGTAATTCGATGCATAATTATTCACTTAACACATAGGCTTCTTTATTACATCAAAAAATAAATATGCACAATTATTTTAAGTGAATTTCCCTTAAAAGATGAATCTACATCTCTTTACCATTCTACAAGTATTTTTAAAATAAATAAATGTCAAAATGATTCACCGTCTTAAATGGAGTTTTTGAGAAAACATTCTAGTCAAAAGGCTTAATAGTTGAATATTTCAGGAATTCTCGAGGAATGCAAATTACCAAATTACCATCGTTAAATTACCAAGGAAAAATTATAGATTTGACAAATTAAATACAAAACCAAAAAATTATCAAATTACCAAAGAAAATTACGAATTTACCAAATTAAATACAAATTACCAAAAAAATTATCAAATTGAAAACCAATTACCAATTATTAAATTTAAATGTAAAGTACCAAAATAATGCACCGATTTGAATGGTGCTTGAGAGAAGAATTTGAATGCAAAGGGTTAATAACTTATAATTTAGAAATTCTCGAGATATACAAATTATTAAAATCTTTAAATAATATTCACAGTTTAAATTATAAATTTTTAAAAAGTTATATACCATTTAAAGAGCTGGATCTAATTTGAAGACTTCTTCGAACTTTTTAAAATATAGACGTAATCACATATAAGTTATTTATGAAGAATACTGGTTGAAGAAATTTAATGACTCAAAAGCCCAATATGGCTTTGTTGCGCCAAAGAAACGATGAAAAACAACATGTAAGGAACGCAAGATTTGATGCACTAAGCCCTCGGCAGGGATTCCAAGCTACAAGGAATCCTGGAATTTAAGATAAATTGAAAAAAGACTTTACTTTGTGTACTGAATGCACTTAATTAGTTATTAGTCGTGGTTTTTAAAAACTTAGGCTGTAATTAATCATGATGTCACTATAAGATGTTTTCTGAATCTCTACATTGAATGAATATTAGCAACGGAAGTTCCTGGATAAAACAGTTTGCACTTTTTTAAAAAAATCGTTATCGTCTTCAATTTGTAACTGAAAAATAAAAATATATATTTTAATCCCTTGCACTCATAAAAATAATACAATGCTTAATTATTCACTTAGTACAAAAATTTATTATAAAATACATCTTCTTACTATTCTGTAAATATTTTCGAAAATAAGAGTTAAAAAATAAAGAAAAAAAACCCCTCCAAAATAGCGCGCCAACTTAAATGGTGTTTGAGAGACGACATCCAAGTTAAAACGTGCTTGTCTTTTCTACTTGGAAAAATAATGCGATGCATAATTATTTATTTAATATATGGACCCTTTTTTATGCTAAAAAATAAATGCATGCAGCTTTTTTAAGCTGAGTTTTCCTGAAAGATGAATCTATATTTTTAAAAACATTCTTTAGGTAATTTCACCAATTTAAATTAAATAAATAAACGAATGAAATGTCAAAATGATGCACCATCTTGAATCCAAGTTCAAAGAGTTAAATATACTAGTTGAAATCGCATCAGTTTTGCTACATTGCTGAAATATTGAAAACAGTAATATATCTATATTATAAACAGTTAAATCTCTCTTATATGAAACATACAAAAAGAAAATATTGTAATCGTCAAAATATTCGATATTTTGACAAATATCCACATTTCAGACCTCTCTGAATAAGAAAAACATATTTTTTGGAGTTATATCTATCTGTTTGTGGGTAAAATAACTAAAAATCACTTTTGTCCAGACGGATGAAATTTGCCATATGAGCTTTAAACCACAGTTGTCGATTTCTGTCAAATTTTGAATGAAATCCATTCAGAGGATGCCTGTTTGTCCGGCTGTCAGAATAGGAGTTAATAAAGAAAAAAAAAGAGCTAGATGGTTAAGATTTTGAGCACAGATTTAATATTTAAGGTGCAGAAATGCATGGAATTTGAAACCGATCTGCTTTCAGTAACATCTATACTTTCACAAACGCGTGAATGCGATAACTCCAAAACGTATTAAATTAAAATATCCGACTACGTTAAAATCACTGACTTCCGACCACATTGGCAAGTTTTTTATTTTATTGTTATTTCTTGTATTCCGAGTTTCCTGTTTCCAAAACAGTTTATTTTGTATAGGAAAAGGAAGGCCAGACCTATAATCCAAGGGAATTTTAAGCAAAACTTATTTGTCAGCTAAAATTTGCCTTTAACTTCACTTTTCTCAAAATTTTAATCTTCTTACAAATTCTCCACCGTTAACATACCTCAAAAACTAATACAGATATTTACATAAAAAATGTCAGCGTGTGTTTTAAATAATATAGGCAATGAAATGAAACCAAATTTGTGTTGTTGGTGAAATACTTTTTCATTTATAGGTGTTTTTTTTAAAAAATAATTTGTGAATTTATTGAAAATAAAATGCATATATACGTATATTTTTACTCATAACTTCTTCGTATCTCAAAATTTTTCTTAGATTTTATTCATTTCATTCATTATCATATTCTATAACGCGTGTACAAAGAAAAATAAGATTTCTTCATTATAATTTTGTGTGAAGTGTTAACCTTTTTGGTTACATTTCAGTAAAATTTACTAAAAATTTTAATATTTCTCAAAATATATTACATTTTTTAATATTTTTTATATACTTATAGTATTTTATATTATAATTGACAATAAATACATCTAAAAACCATGGTATTAAATAATCAAAAAAAATCAACTGTTCAAAAATTTTCCTTCAAATGTTATCGGATACCTTAAATATTTAAAAATTTGTACAATATCATGGGAGTACAGTTTAAGATTTGTGTCGAATTTTTATTTTAATAGACTGGGAAAAAGCTTCTGACCTACACATTTGTTGTTCTGAGGACTTATGTATTTACTCTCTCACTGCGTAATTTTTTAAAATCGTATTTAGATGCGATGTTTAACTAAGTTAAAATATTTTTCAAACAGTGTGAAATGATACTATAGGGTACACAATAATAATATGATATTATAAAAATCTATAATCGTAAAAATAAGCACTTTAAACTGCAAAAAAAAAGAGAAAATGATTTGATTACCAATGCGCTGAATTCACAGGATAAGCAACTGGAGGATTAATTGACGATTAATCGCAGAAGATAGAACGCCAAAAGGTTCTTCCATAATTGCTGACTGATGAAAAGGCAATTTTTAGAGAATACGCAAGTCCGTTTCTTCGGATCTACTACTAGTGTTTGCGAACTGGTTTTATTTTCAGTTGTTTGTGTTAACATTAAAAATAAATGCCAAATGTATATGCATATATTAGTATATTAGATTTTGCAATGTTACTGATAATCAGTTAATGTTACTGATACTCAGATTACTGATACCTGCAAATCTATCTACTATTTTCCTTTTCTTTCAACAGTGTATAACGTAACACGCATTTTTTGGTTGAGTGCCACGGTTTTTGGATAGTTCTGGCGACGCTGACTAGACGCGAGGTGCGAAAAACTAGACTAGTTGTATCGTTTACTCGAAATACCTTGAGAGTGTGTTCGACCTATTTATAAATAGATCGTTAATGCCGAAAAGAAACTCTTCACTAAAGACTGAAACTGTCTTTTACAGAAAGGATTTTTCGCCTTAACATATTTTATTACCTTTAGTTTTTAATTTTAAATAAAATATTTTAATTATCAAATTACTTTTTTTTTAAATGGGAGTAAAATCTAATTTTATAATGTGTGATGGAAGATAACAACCGATATCTTAAAGCAGACATGATCATTCGTAGATTTATAAATGATAGCAGATAAGTTCCATTAAAAATTCGTTTAAATTTAAGTGTTTAGTAGTTCATTCGCTGAAATTAATCATACATATTTATAAAAATTACTTACACAATTGTTGTACTAATTTTTGATTAATTAATACATTGATATAAGGTATATAATATAAGGCATGTATAAGGTATATAATATGGTATATTAATATATGGCGTGTATATGGTTATAATGTATTTTATGTATTGGGTACCTAATTATATGATATGTATATAATATATTAATATATGACGTGTATATAGTTATAATATATGGTATGTGTTGGGTACATTATTATATGATGTATACATGGTATGTTAATATATGACATATTTAGCTATATAAGATTAAAGACATCGTTTCTAATGGTACGTGAGTTGCTATGACACATGGTACAAATAAAAATTATTGCAATTGTGCATCTTGAATCAAATACCACACCTCCCTTTAATTAATTGGACCAATTCAATGATAATTTATACTCTTTTTATAAAACAAGAAAAAGAATATTATCAAAATTCCTAGGTACAAAAATTTAAATCGATAGTCAAATCATTAGGAGTTAACTGTTTTGCTATTTTTTCCATATTAACTTCTGTGAATGATATTCCATAAGAAACATTTCTGTGATGTCTTAAATTATAGAATAGAATTTTTTTTTGTGACATCAATCTCATTTTCGTTGAATTTTCTGAATTTTTATTCATTCTTCAAAGTTTAATAAATAATTTAACAGAATCAAACGATTTGGAAAGAAGGAAGTTCATAAAGACTCCGTTGCTAAGCAACAGTGAAAATTTGATCTACTTTACGCTTACTTTTTACATTTCTGTTTTATTTTTTAAATATTTTTGGATATGGTTTTTTTTTTATTACTTTTGAAAGAATTTTGAAATTTATTTCTTAAAATTTGAGCGACAAAAAGATATGCGATAGAAAGATATTGCTTGCTATAATATTTTACATAAGTAAACTCTTGCTTTTAAAAAGTATTTTAAAAAGCATTTATTTACAGGCATAATAGGATTATATTGAATAATAATTACTAAATACTTTCTTATTTCTTCTCATATGATACATTATTAAAATTTTATTGACAAATATAGAAACATAAGCGAGATTTTAAGTTTTTTTTATTAATAAGAAAGCAATTACTGTTCTATAATAGCATTAAGTTAAAGAAATTAAAGTATAAGCTTTCTTCTTCATCTACAGTGCACATTGCTTTCATATGCGGAATCTTAAAAATAAAAATATTAGCATTTCACGACCTTGAACAAGGTCAAAAATTTTATTCGGGAATGAGAAGGTTATCAGATTTTTTATTAATATGGAAAAAATAAATAAATAGGTTAGAAGCAACGAATGGAAAGAGGGGTGTTTCTTACTTGTGTGTCCATTGTTCTCAATGACGGCGTCTTCCAGGGGGTCGTCGTAGTTGTCGAACACGAAAGCGTCCAGCTCGTCATTGTGATCCACTTCGCTGTTCACGATGTCGATCGGAGACTGCCTGGAGCCACCGCATTTTTTGTACATCTCCGGCCAATGCTTTGGACCTAAGAAAACAATTTTTTTAGTCATTGATATGTTTCTTGAGTACAGCTGGAGGAAAATGTGAAGGATTTTCTGGATTAATATAGTTTATTAGGTGAATCTGTAATCAAAAGTAAGTGCTGTAAATTCTCCAATATGACCCTCGTTACTTCGACATTTCCCATAATTCAATACTATATGTTATCTAGTAGTGAACCAGTCTTTCAGTTGACATGTTTACAAAATATTATTTGAAACATTATTTAGTGCTGAGCTGTTTGTAGACTCTATACACATTTTTTAAATTTGACGGCACACTTTAAGAATTTGTCTGAGCCTAAAAGTGCTCCGGCGCAGTGGTTGATAATCGCTGTTCTATATAGTTCGAATGCTCTATATAGTCTGATAGGTGTCTGACTCCATATGTGTCGGATTAAAGAGAGTCTATTGTAATCTAAGGGTCGAAGTATCACAATTTTACGAATTCAGTTCACGATTAAAAACTTCACAAATGTGTCTATGATTTCTGGAAAAAAAATTGAATTGAATCAACTCCAATCTCTTGATCAACAAATTATTTATTTTATATGATAAATATGTAATACATATTTCCAGAAGCCAGGTTAACAGGAAGACAATTTTGGTATTAATTTTATTTTAGGGACAGTGTGATTAATACAAGTTGATGAAGAGAAAAATATGTCAAGTTTTTCTCTCGGTGCTTGTAGCGTGAGAACTGTATAGTCATCGAATTTTCTAGCGAGTGTGGCAAAAATAATTAAATAAAAAAACTGGAATATGTTTGAGGAAATAAAAGAAAATTTTAGAATGAAAATAGTATGACTTATTTTTTTAAAAAATACGGGAAATTAATTAGGATTTAAATTAGATTAAAAAATATAATTACATAAATTTATATAATTTATGTAGTAAAAATTGAATTTGAAAATAGAACAAGAATTTTCTAATAGTAAGTGAAAAGGATGGCACTTGTTTTTTCTGAATACAGATATTTTGAAAAAATTTATGTTATTAATTAACATTTTCTTACAAAAATCACGCTTCACATAAAATTCATTGAAATATGATCATATTTATTTTTCGGTTTTGAAAAATGCAGTATTAGAATTAACATGGTAAATTTTCCTGAAATAATTATATTTTTAAATTGTGCTATTGGACTTCGAAATGTATGTTTTGTATTTACACAAAATTAATATTTTTGGAATATAATCAATGTAAAGAATTGCAACTTTTAATTACTGCTGATTGAAGAACGATAATATGGAAACCATCCGAATACAATAACTATGACGTTCTTAAAAGTCAAATTTTTTGCCTAGTTTATAACTTGACTTTTTAATAATCAGCCTAGCATTTATTTCCTTGAATGGCCGTATTTTTGGTCTAGCTTGAATCGAACTATTTACATCTTAGCAATTCGACTAACAGCCAATAAAAATAATGATGAAGGAGCTTTTTTTTTCTGAGGTTTCCTTCTTGAGAAAGTAAGATATTCATGTATATATATACAAATATATGTGAGTAAAATCCATAAATTATTTCAGAATTTTTTATTTTAATAAAAAGTTTTTTGAAAAGTTCTTTGATTAAAACATTCGATAGTCCTGAACCCAAAATTCTCTGAATAATGATAATTGCAATCAAATTACAATCACAAATACCGCCTTACAATAAAAATTACACTAACTTCATTGTTGGGTTGACATATTAAATTGTCAGGAAAGCCCGATTTCAGGACATTTCACAACAAACCTAACTGAAATTTAAGATCAATATCTTTAAATTGTATTTGATACAGATTCTTTTAAAATTGAGCCCGTCATAATCAAATATCAACAAACCAAGTGAAACCGGTTAGCGACTAACATTTCAGGCCTACTCTCTTTAACCGCCAAACGATTGAGCGTCCAGACATTGAACTACTGACCTCCTATCAAATGTTATCTCCTCTACTAGGTTTCCGGCTTATGAAAATGATTCAAAGGGCGTCTTCTTTTTCATAAACAGAGTTTGAAAACCATTTTACATTTCTTTAACTACAGTAACATGACACGAACTGTCTATGCTTTTGACATTTCAATATTAAGAAACAATACCCAGTGAACTTTAATCGTAATACGATTCGTCAAATATCTTCCATTAGCTTAAGGATTCTTCATCTGAAAGAATTAAAAGATAAATGAATCCGAGTGTGTCAGCACGGAAGCACTCTGTTTCTAAAGATTACCCAAGAATTAATCTCCAGCCATTGTTATTGTGAGGGCAAACATTCAATGGATTTAGTTACAACGTAGTCCTTAACAAACGTTGCGAAACTATTTTCAAGTTAAATAGCTACTGGCTCATGTAAAAGAAGTATCATTTCGACTTTAATTGTGATTTTAATCCTTTCTGTGAAAGTGCAAGCTAATTCGAAATGAGAAATCCATGTTTTCAAGAAGTTTTAAAATAGATACAGATAAACTCAGATTTAAAGTTAAAGTATTCTTCAAATTTATCTTTTTATTTTATGAAAAAGCTTTAGGATTTTATTAAAATTCCAAAGTTAAAATATTTTAATAACAACTAAAGCGAATCTGGTCAGTTGGAACGAAGCCAATAAAAGAGTGATGTCATTATAGCGTAACAAGCATAACTACACCTGTTATTTAACAAACATTTAATATTTAACATCTAACTTTATTTTGAGCCTTTAGGATGTGTTTTCAGGCTGGAATATTATCTAAAAAAAATGTTTGTTTATTTAGAGAATACAACGGATTTAGGGCAAGTAAATTTGGTTTGTAATTATTTCGTGGTTTACAAACTCTTACTAAAAATAGAGCTTCTCAAAACTATAATAATATTTTTAATTCATAAAAAGTAAATAGAAATTTTAACACTTTAGTATTAATAACCTTGAATGATTTTGGGAAAATTTGATTCTCGACAAAAGTTTAAAATAGTTTTTCAGTTACAAAATGGCAGTATTAAAGTGTTAAAAGAAGGAAAAAAACTTAGTTTTCATTAAACTTTGTGCAAACGATTTATTTATTTATTATTTAATAGTGCAAACAATTTATTTATTTACAAATTATTTTTATTATTTAATAGTGCAAATGATTTATTTATCTATGTATTTATTTCCTCATTTTAGTTCATTACTGGATTATATTTAGTTTATTTATCGTTTTCAATTTAGTTCTCAAAATAAAAAGGTCTACAGGAAAAATTATTACTATATATTAATTCTTAAATTATTAATATATGAATTCTTATATTAAATTATTACGATATATTAATTCTTAAATTATTAATATATGAATTCTTATGTTAAATTATTAATATGTGAAATCTTATATTAAACTATTATGATATATTAATTCTTAAATTATTAATATATGAATTCTTATA
>JAPMOQ010037973.1:167469-231762 GCA_026543055.1 Argiope trifasciata | reverse complement strand
TATTATGATATATTAATTCTTAAATTATTAATATATGAATTCTTATATTAAATTATTACGATATACTGTTTCTTAGTGAAGATAATTTAAATTAATAAGTTTTGTTTAAGTAATTAAGACATTTATTTACTTCATATAAATTTATTTAATCATGAAAGATAGTCAGAGAGATTTCAAAATAGTTCTGTCGAATAAGAGAAATTATATATCTGAAACCTGAGATAATTGCATTATGTATTGAATATCAAGGAGCTTAAAAGAAATAAACTATTAATACGGTTTTCAACGGTTAGATGAATTTTAAGAACTGAAAGTAATTGAAAGAAAAAGGAAATTGCCAGTAACCTGTTTTGTCTTCATAATTCCAAGCGTGATGGTCTTTCGCGTCTCGCTTTACAATGTCGTGTAGCGAAACCCCTGGAAAAAAAGAAACAAAATAGGTTAATATATGGACGTTTCAAATTTATCTCATGAATAATGTATCACTTAACATTACACTGCGTCAAATGAAGTAATTAGCATATTTAATATGTTTCTTTTTATTTTTGTGGATGAAATATACACAAAGGTAATCATTGACTTCTTAATATTGGAAGAAGAATTTTTTGGATAATAATAGTTATAACAATAAAAAAGAGTTGAAGCTGTTTTTCAATTTTTGAAACAGTATTATAACTTCAGAAATGCAAATGATCTTGGGTAAGAAAAAAAAAACCAGATTATTCTAATTAAAAGAAGAAGAATGAATTGAAGTATACATTTTGCATACTCTTTAATAGCTATGTTTTTATAGATGAAATTAATTAGTAGATCACACATAAAAAAATCTCAGAAAAGGTCACTGAATCAGATTTAATGTAGTATGACAAATTGATATGATAATTTTTAATGTATCCCAGAAAGTAGCCTAATATCAATATCAAGAGTTATCCATTATAAAGGCTATTAAACTGAAATGTTGGGTTTCTTTCTTACAATTTAGATTCATAGGAAAGGGAAAAAAGTAAATCTGGCTTTTTACATTTCGTTATATCTAATTTTAGCAAATTTTAAATGGAAGAATTTCATCATTATTCTAAGTAAATATTATCATCGTCTTACTTTGGACTCTTATCATCGTCTTACTTTGGAATTTTTATTCATGTTATCAATATTAAGGTAATGTTATTTTTGTGCTTATCTTTGAGTATATTTGCTTCATTTCTGTTTCGAACAATTGAAAATTTAAACCACAGAAAAGCTGAAATTCTTCATCTTTTTATATTATATTTTTATTATCATGCAAGAACATGGCGTTACTTTTGTTTGAGGTTTTTGAAGCCTCGAAATGTGTTGGCAGTAAATTGGCGATTCATCGCTTTTGAGACATCCATTTTTCACTTTTAGGGTTATTAGAAAATAATGCAGTAGGTTGTCACATTTGGCGATTTATCGCCAATGAAAGTTAGAACTTGACTTCAAAATTATACATTCTCTGAATTTTTAGGAATTATTTTAATTAATTTTGGTCATTAACCAGTTTAAACCGGTTTGAAACAAGCGCGACACTATCAGATTACGCATGTTTGTTTTTGTTTTTTCTCATCTTAAAATCGGTCGAGCTACAAAACTTTGATAACCAACTAGAAAAATTGAAAATGAAAGTTTAAAAGATATAACTTAAAAAATAATAATGTTCTCACATGATAACTTGAAATTTGCAATCGTAGATTCCATTTTATTTTTATTTTTCTCATATTCTTTTTCTTCTAAATATTATATTCAACCTCGTTTATTGTTTTCTTTTTTGTGACTAAGATTTAAAAGGACAGCGAACTTTGAAATAAGCAAAAATGAACAAAAACGAGTAATTTTATTTTTATCATTTCATAACCAAAATATATGGTTATATTCAACTAAAATAATATTAAAAAATGCATTGTTAAATAAAATATTTAAAGGGTTAAGAGGAAAAAATACATCTTAGTGAATTTTCACAAAGTGGTATTGTACTTAGATTTAATTATTTTTGAAATATTCCAGGTGTTTTAATTTTCGTAGAAATTAAAAGACAATGATAATAGAAATTTCGGTCAAACATTAAAAATATGTGATCTGTACTTTATGTCTCGTTTCCTTAGATATTAAAAATTCAATTTTAGTTCAGAAAAATATAAAATTCCTATGAAAATTCGGCAAGTGGGCATAAAAAAAATTTCTAAAAAATTATCATTTAATTGGAATTACAAAATGATGTGTAGGTTTGTTCTAAACAAATTTACATTGGGTAATAAGAAAAAAAAACAGTAGAAAATTTTTTAAAATAAATCGTCTGGAATATTTTGAAATTATAAAAAAAATGTATATGTTTCAATTTTTTTAAAATAATGTATTTCGTTTAAAAATGTTTTTAAAGAAATTGGACACATTTATATTTTATACATATGCATAAAAAATTCCATAACCCTAAGTGAATAATTTTCAAAACTATCTAATATTCACAGTTCTCTTAAAATCCTAAAATATTCAACGCATTTCTGAACTTTTTAAATGTTTTTGAAAATCAGAAACAAAATATTCAATGAAAAATATTAAAAATTTAAAAATTACTGGTAATGACCATTAATAATAAATAATAACTGAATAGTCACACACTTTTTATTTTACCCCTACTTCCAAGTCATGAAAAAAAAAATTCCAATTCGTTAGTTTTTACGAGAACGCATTTCATTAATCTTTTTTTAAATATCTTTTTTATTTCGCTTTGACTGATAAAAAATACTTGCAAGCAAAAAATTAATGTATCCACTCTATTGCCTAAAATAAAATAAAAAATTATCTATTTTTTGAATCTCGCATTTGGAATTTTTAAAATCTTTTTTCTTAAATCTCGCATTGGAACGGAAAACTCGCAAGCGTTGTTCATAATATTTTTAACAAATTAAATAGTTTCAATTATATGCACGTTAACGATGATAAATTCTTTGTAAAACATTAATGATTATATCATAATAACATGATCATTATATATATAATCATGACATAATCATTATTATTATCATGTGAGAACACGATTTTGTTTATTTTTGAGATTTTCGAAGCTTTAAAATACGTAGGCAACAAACTGGCGAGCTATACCTTTTGAGGTATCCATTTTTCACTTTTAAGATTATTAGAAATAATGCCGAAGGTCGTTACATTTACCGATTTATCGCCAACTAAAGTTACAACTTAATTTCTGAATTATACTTTTCTGAATTCTTACGAATTGTCTTAATTAATTTAGGTCATTAATCTGTTTAGACCGGTTTGAAGAAAGCACAATATTATCAAGTTACGAATACGTTGATACTTAGTATCTACGTATCTACGTATCCTTTTAAAATCGGCCGAGCTCTCCAAAATTTTGTTTGCCAACTAGAAAATTTGAAAATGAAATTTTATAAAAATATCGTGATTATATATATGTGTGTGCATGTATGTATGTAATGATATTTTAAACTCTAATTAATTTCCAAAGTTTTGTCTTAATTTAGTCCATAGTAACTTCATTCTAAAATATTCTTTATTACCTGATCCTATACCACTTATTATATTTAATTAATTCAAAAGAAGCTTTTTAAAAATGCTGGTTTATGACTTAAATTAGTTAAGATAAATAATGACAAAAAATAATAAAGTTCTCAGATGATAACTTGAAATTTGCGCTCATAGATTTCATTTTTTTAAAAGTTAAATCTGAGTTTTTCCTGGAAAAATGAAGGCTCATTCATTCTTTAAGATATATTTATAAGCTGGTAATACAACTCTAAACCTAAAGTGAAATTCAACATTTATTGAAGAATTTTTTCAAAATATTTATTCTAATAAATTTTAAACATTATTAGCAAATTTTCAAAACGTACTATTTAACTTATAATTTGAGTAAACTACACTTGATAGGCAATATTATTGTTATTTGAGATTATAAACTGTAAGTTTAATTTTCTATTTGCAAACCAGAATCGAAAACAACAAAAAATTAAATGGAAGAAAAGCGTTTTCCGAAATAGGAACCTAAACGCACACTTGATTTGTTGACGAAGTCAATTGACCAGACTCTTCAACTTCCTGCTTTTTACATTTTTTTTTAACTTCCTGTTACTACGATATATTTATTGTCTTTCCCTGGCACACGTATACCCATTCAGCGCATACGTAGAAAACGAAAACTGATAAGACGTTGTTCCCAAGTTATATATTCAGGAAGTCCCAAATTAGGAATATTACGCTGAGGCCAACGGGAGTGGTCTCTCCAAATCTTTCTCGCATATTATCTATTAAAGTTGAAGTTGCATTTTAGACGCGTCTGTACTTTTTCATATCCTTTTCGCGACGGGAATCGCTAACGCGCGCTTATCGCTGTGGCCGACAGTTTCTTTTGCGAGTGTCTGTCCAGGACCGGAGGATTTTTTGCTGTTAAGCCTAAATCCATGAATTTACCGAAGTATCAACGCATTGTTTAATAATGCTCTGTATAGAATTTGAAAGGCATATACTTTTTTTATACATTTATACATATATTATTTACTTAAGTCATTTCTTGTTTAAATATATATTTTACACATTTTATTTTCAATACTTACTTTAATGACGTTTCGACATTGCAACGGTAAAAAGAGAAAGAATTCACGTCTATAAAATCTAATTATCCACTAATAACTGGACTGCAAACCGAAATAACCAACGCTCTAGCGAAAATAAAACTCCCTATTTACTATAAACAAATACCACGTGTGAATTTAAAGAGCCATCATAAAGCATTCTATTCGGAAGCATTTATTTCCCCCTGTGTTTATATAATCGAAAACCACGTGTATGTGAGTCATGCTTCTCTCATTTCGAGTAGGAGGTCAGATCTACATGTATCTGAAACCATATGGACATACAATGCCATCTTGTGCCGAAAATTATATTTTTTGAAACGTTCTAGGACACTGGCACAAATGTGTGACGGCCGAGGGTGAAGGAGAAAAGGCTCTGTCACGCCGGTGTGTCGGCCGGGAAATAGCGTGTTTCTTGCTGGCACGTATATGTGCCAGTAGGCGCGAAAGAGATAAACGTAATACAAAGAGAGTATAGTAATGGTCAAAAAATTTGAACCCGAGATTTTAACAAATCCCTACGTTTTAGACCCACCGCGATTCGAAAACAATTTTGTAAAAGTGTGATTTTGTCACGCCTGTTTGTGACAAAGATTACTCAAAGATGCTATGAGTTAGACGGATGAAATTTCGTATACGGTGTTTATACTAAATTTGCATATTTGTATCAAATTTTGAGCAAAATTTATTCAGAAGAAATTTGTCTGTCCGAATGATGCGATAATTGCAAACGAAGAGGATAGATAGATATAATTGGGTACACAGATTTAACATCGATAATTTAGACACTTCCAAAATTTTGAAATAGATTCAATCATCTGTCAGTGCGTACATTTAGAAACACGTAAATGCGATGATTCGAAAACGTAATCATTTAAACATATAGAATTTGTTGTCAGTTTTTGTGACTACAAGTGCACTTTATCTCAATTATCTAATACAAAGTTGTTCATAACACGTATATAATTTCGTTAAAAAGATGAATTCTATCTATTTAATCTACAGCACAATTCCAAGTATCCGGCCTAGTGTGGTGGAAGGGCAGGTCGGATTACAAAATAGCCGGATAGTCTGGATTTCTATGAACATATTTCTTTGTTCACCATTACCTGAAGTTCTTTTTATACCAAAACTCACAGTTATAATACGTATTTTATCAATTCTTATTGAGCACTGAGTTCTCCACTTATTTCAGTATGAAATCAGCCTCATTTCTGTGAATCATAGAAGCAGTTGCTGGTAACATGTCGAGTTAAAATAGAAGGCTCTGTACTGGCAATTTATATACTTTTATATACTGCACTGCACATCAGTTGTTGTTGTCTAATGCCACTTGGTCATACCAAGCCGAATTAGCAGATCTGTTTCAATTAAGGCAGAGGTGTTATTCGTTGTTAACGAGTGCGCATTTCGTTGTTAACGAGCACCGTACCGGTGAAAGGACGACTCTGCTCGAACACATAAGACACAACCCTTTTTAGGGGGTGGTCGAATTCATTCATACACTCATTCATCCATCAGCAAGTCAGAATTTAGATCCAAATCAGAGACCGACTCATCCCTGATTCAGTGCCCCCAGAGGTATCGTTTTGTTATGGGAACTTGGAGGACTTAGCAGTCACGACCTATTTAACGTGCCCCAACTGCCATTAACCAACACGGCGGTCTTTAGACAAGACGAGGACAGAACCCTCGACCTTTCGGTTACGAGACTGACGCTTTACCAACTTTATGCGCAAATGAATAAAAATTCACCCTAAAAAAATTAACAAAATTTGGAATCTTTCCTTTTTCCGTACTTAAAATTTTTGTAAGTTGGTAGAAGACGGGGGGGGATATTCCCCTTATAAACAGCTTCAATTTATTACACACTTTTTTAAGCGATTCTTTAAAAATAAATATAATAGCTTATTAACTTTAGAATGGAATTTAATTTTATTCTTATATTCACTATTCAGAAATGTTTTCTATTTACGATAATTCCGTAACTGAACAAATTAGTTTTAGTGAGATTTTATAATTGGATTTTAAGCGTGAAATTTTCCGAATCTAATTATATTTAGTGTTGATGCCATAATTAAATAAGATGAGTTGTAGAGACAAAATCATAAATTATAACGAGAACATTGTTGGAACAAAATGCTAATTTATATAATTCGAATAATGATTTCAAATAAGAATAAATTCCATCATGTCATATATATATATGTTTTATTTTCTTTTGACATTTTAGAATATTAACGTGGAATAGTTTTTAGTCAAATATTTTAAAAATGCAAAAAATATGCTTTTTATCATTAATATTTTTATTTAATAAAAAATAAAACGATTTTTTCTGTTTCTAGGAAAAAAATAGTTTCGTCTTCCATTCTGTTTTCAATTTGAAATTCATCATAAAAAGATTGCTAGCTTTGAAAAAACTTGTGTTATTGTTGTGTACTTGGATTAATTTTTTTTTCTCTTTTTCGGAATAAACCTGTAGATGTATACGAATATTATTAACAAAGAACAAACTGTAAGTTAACGGATATTCTTTTTTGAAAACATAATATATTTGATATTAATTCTATATAGTTGAACTAATCATTTACACATCTTTAAACATATACATCGCTAAAGTGATTGTAGGTAATTGATTGGATAAATTATTATCCCTTATAAAAAGATTATGGGGTTCTGATTGATTGATTAACTATGAGAGAGAGTTAAATTTGTGATGCAGCTGGTATTAAAATAATAGATAAAATGAAAACAAATAACCCGTAACATAATGAAAATCATGTATAGACATTACGAAAAATCTCGTTGACTTTTACACATAATTTTTTAAAATTATATACCATTCAAAGACCATAACTGCATTATTTTTATCTTTTAAATAAATTTTTAACAAAAGAAAACTTTACTTAATGGATTTGCCACTACAATACTTAGCTGATTGATTTTTATAATTAAAAAAATTTCAAAGAAATTAATAGATTTATATGCAGATACAATAAGCTGAATTATAGAAAGAATCTATTCATAAAAGTGTGTGCACAATTTGATTATTTTTTAGAATAAGAAAAGGAAATACTTGTCAGTTTTTTTAAAAAAATTATGTTGTATAAACTTTTTACAAAAAGAAAATTCAAGAATGATAATAATTTGCTCTAATCATTTCTTTCATTAATATACAGATTATTTTTTATTAAAATTGAACTTTGAAATGGTCATGAAAAGAAAACTGCAAGACCTAATGTTACCAAACTTGGTAACAATTCAATAGAGGTCGTAAAAAAATTTCTGCCAAAAAAATTCAAACATTCACCACCAGGGGTGAAATGGTGCTGTATGCAATATTCTTAAGCAAAATAGGATTTAGTGATATCGGTTTGAATGTGTTTAATCGTTTCTGAAGCATGTTACAAAGCATTTTCAATGTGTGTTACCTCAAAAGCGCTATTTATGTTGATAATCTAAACAATTTGGCGGAATCGAATGGAGCGATGCGCCTATATATGCGTAACAATCCTCCTGATATGCTAAGAGATATTGTTGAGAATGCAGAAATGTGATTAAACTTGCTTTCAGAAAATGGTGGATGCAACATGGAGCATGCTTTGTAATACGTTTCAGAAACGATTAAACATATTTTGAATCGATGTCTCCATGTCTTATTTTGCTCAAGAGTATTGTATACAACGCCAATTCCCCCACTATTGGCGAGTGTTTGAACTTTTTTTTTTTTTGGCTGAAAAGAAATTTTCATGACATCCTTTACCATTACCAAGTTTACTTACATTTGGTACAATAATTTCCCTTTTAAGACCATTTCAAAGTGGAACTTTAATTATAATCAATCTGCAATTTAAGTTTAGATTTTATAATATATTTTTTCGTGACACATTGAATCATGCTTAATTGCATAGCTTAATTAATAGTTTAATTGCATAACCGCATCGAAAGCGTTATCAATATTTCACAAAACATATTCTATCTTCTAAACATTAGTGAACAAGCGCGAAATAAGAATAGTTAAAAAATGAATATTAATGCTTTAAAACCATATGCTTCTCCTTAATGTTAAAAATTTGAATTATTTTCAAAGAACAAAGCTAACTTTTCGATGAAAATAAATTACATTTGTGAAAATCGATATGTGTAGCGTGGAACCATTGTAAAGAACGTGTGAAATTAGCGGAATTTAATCAGTTTTTTGTTTGTTTGTTTTTTAAAAATGCATTCGAACGCACGCTATTATGATAATTACTTTATGTTAATGTCATTAGAAGCTTCTACCTTTTCTCTAAGTGAATGCGAAACATCTTTCGCTTTCTTTAATTTATTCTAAATTTTGTTATCTGCTAACGCTGGAAGCTTTAGAACAAAAGCTCATTAAGCCTGTTTTTTGTTTTTTATTCTCTCGCATTCAAAATAAAAAGGGCTCAAATTTAGAAAGGAATATTTCTGACAATTTAAATTACATTGACGCTAATCTGCTAAACAGAACTACATTTCTTTCCGAAACAGCAAATAAAACAAAATTCGTGAGCAGCTGGTGTTATGATGGTGAAGAAATGATCCTTTCTACCAGCTGAACCATTTTAATTGAAACAATGGTTTTGAGGATTCTACAAACAAATAAGTTAAAAGATTCGTTCTTTTAATTAAAGAATATGTATAATAAACATATAAAATAAATCAACGTTTAGAAGAAAAAAAGAAAACAAAAGAATCGTTTGCTTTTTTTTCAAATGTTCCTAAGAACAAGGTTTGCTTGAAAACGAGGAAAAGATTCTGCAAATAAACATTTGATGACGCTGCACTTCTTGTAAGGTCTATTGCTCTTTTTCACTTCCGCCTTTTGTCACGTTCATCCTAATTGCATAGAAGTTACACGATTATGCTGTATTTACACAAAGCAGCATTTTATAGAATCCTGTTTAGTAGCTCATTCTATTTGTGTAGTACCAAACAAAGCATCCTTTCTTGCTGATTTGGTATAATTTGTTTTTATTTCTTTCAACTTGTTCTCTTTTTTTACACCGAGTGTTTTTTTTAAGCTTTATATAAAGAAGTTGCCAATTCTAAAAAGTAATCAAACATTATATTTAATTTAATTGCTTTAGTCTTATTAGTTACATATTCAAACATTGGATTAATCTAAGTTTCAATTTGAAGGCAATATTTGTAATTTAAAAATACTGTAATTTGTTTTATCTTGTTTCTATTCAGATAAATTTAAAGCTTTGTTAAGCCTTTTTTCTTATTCGCAAGAATGGTTAATTCGTAGTAATTAAAGCTCTTCAACAAAATTAGAGAAATAATGATAAGTTTAATTAATAATGCATTCCATCATTATTCTTAATCGTGCTTACTGGAAATTACTATGAAAAATATAACTATAGTTGTAATAGTATTATTATAAATTATTTAGAATTGTAAGTCGCGATTGTAATAAATATTTCTTAATGTTCTTAAAATTTTTGCATGTTAGAATGCATTTGAATTATTTATTTTCCTCCCTTTAAAATGAGCTCATGTAAAATCACTCAATCGCACTTCAAGAAGTTTAAATGTATCAAAATAATAATAAAATAATCTTAAATATATTTAATGATAAGTGCTTTGAGTCTTGTTAATACAAACGATTTGTAAGAAGCAGTTTATTCGAAAAACAAATCAAAAACATTACTAAAATAACCGAAATTTTTCCCCGAATTTTAATTCTTTTTTCTTTTCTTTTTGTCATTCATTCTTTGTTTTTACTTCCCGTGTATATTTTAATGATTTGTTTTATTTTTCTTTTGGAAAATTATTCTTGTATTCTTTTCTTTGTAAAGCAATTTTAGCAACAATAATAGAAAAAAAGATTTTATAAAAAATTAATTTCATTTATCAATTTAAATATCATTTCATCAATTATTTAGTAATTTCAGTCTGCAATTTAAAATAGTAGTGACGTACGGATGAAAAAAATAATAAATATAAAAACAAATTTTAACTTTTCTGTTATAGCTAAATACAGAGTTTTTTCATCTTTTACATTCTCCCATCATAAACTATATAATTCGGCGTCATTTAAATGGGAAAACTATATGTTAAAAAATTAAATATTTAACAAAAGGAAAATAAAATAAATTTTAATGTAATAGTAATTATTGATTGACATATTATTTATTAATTTCTCCATGCCACATATGAGATATAAAATCATTCAAAAAGGATAGACTGCTGGCTAATACAGACTAAATAAGAGATAATGTAATATTGTATCTAAAACTACTACATTTAGCATTTATTTAGATCTTGGGGAGGAAGAATTTTTTTAATTTAAAAAGTGATTAAAAAATTTAAAATAGATTTTGAAATAATTTAAAATTAATCGAATTTTTAATGTTTTTCTCAATAACTTTGAAAAATATCATTGACCAAAATAATTTTATTTACATGAAATTTTTTCTTTCCTTTTAATAAAATTTACAAAATTAGTTGTCAATGCTATTTTGTAATGTTATTTTATATATATATATAAAACGCAAGATTGTGGATAATTGATATAAATATTTTAATAATTTTCATGTGTCTCTTGGAAGAAATAAGAGCTTTTTTTTAGTTAGTTACTAGTTATTAGTATGTACAAAAGTCATTAAAAAAATTTGATAATTTTTTTAGATTGCCATTCTTTTACTAAATTGTATGATGTTAAAAAAATCATCACTAATGCCACCAAGATAAACAAAAACAAGACAGACAAATCATAAAACATTACGATAGTTTTACGAAATATATCGAATTATAATATATATATCGAATATATTATATATATCGAAATATATCGAATTATAATATATATATCGAATATATTATATATATCGAAATATATCGAATATATTACGAATCATAAAATATACGAATGTTTTGAAATCCGAATCCCTTTCATTTTTTATATATGCCAATGAATAAATACAATATAATAATTCATATTTTTACAAATAATTGTGTTCATAGTTTTAATTTTTTAATGAATATCAGAGATTTAATTCAAAAATATTTTTCAAATATTTATCGTATTTCTTATTGCCAACAAATAATTTCGTAATAGTCTAAACACAGTTCATGGATAAAAAAGACTACGAAACTTTTCTTCTTCTCAAAATGGCAACTTGGTCGTAGAAAATACTACTTCCGCTTAATAAATAGAATAACCACAGCCGAGTGCGCTATTTTTTGACGAACGTCAAATGCCTCCTCTGAGCTTAGCGCGGGTAATTCTCCACTTGCTTTACCGCCAAAACATGCAGAGAAAAAAAAATCGTTCTTAGAACTCTTTTATAGATCTCCTACTGGAGCAAATGAAATGAAAGATTGACATGGTTGGAGCAGGAAACAATTTTATTCACATACCTCTTAGGATGATGATTTGTTTCTAACAGCCTTAGTTCGTGGATCAGAGATAAGGCTTCCTTTTTTTTTTTTTTTCCTCGATCGGGAATGTTGCTGCCTCATCCATCTTATCTCTGTCTCCGATAATGATGAGACATGTCCGAATGTTTCTAATCAAACGAACATTCTTTTCAGAGACACGACTCATTGGTTTCTTGTTGCTGTTTTTGTTAGTTTTCTTATTCTCTTCCTCAACTATTAGTTATTTCAGCTCACTATGAAGCAACCTTATGTGAGATACTTAAGGTATCCGACTACGTTCGAAGGAAAATTTTTGAAAAATTGGATTTTTTAGAAACTATATATGGTTTTTTGGATTTATTGTCAATAATAAACGCTATAAATACAATTATTTGAAAATGTGATATATTTTGAGAAATGGGTAAATTTGTTGTAAATTTTAGTGAAATTTAATGAGATTCATTAAAATCTGGTGTTCGAATTTATTGACAATTACGGTGCATTTTCTATAATTCGTAAATTAGAAAATAAAAATCTGTGTTTTTAAGGATCCGACAACATTCAAAGGAAATTTTTTGAAAAAAAAAATTTTTTAAATCATTTCTAACTATGGAATTTAAATGTTTTGTCAATTATAATACAAAATATTATAAATACAAAAAAACGTATTTTAAAATATGATCTATTTTCAGAAATAAGAAAATGTGCAGTAAATTTTAATGAAATTTAAACAAAACGGCTAACACTCTACACAAAATGGTAATGCAGCAATCCTATTTTTCATTGTACACAAGTTATTCAATATAATTATGAACGAAATGAATCAAAATCTAAGAAATATTTTGAGATGCAAAAAAGTTAAGGGTAAAAGTATGCACATATAAGCATTTTTACCATAAATTTTCAACTTAGTTTTTCTAGAAACAATTATAAATGAAAAAGTATTTCACCGACAATAAAACTTTTGGTTCAATCCATTGCCAATATTATTTAAAACACACGCTGAAAGTTTTATGTAAATACCTCTATTAGTTTTGGGAATATCGTGTTAACGGTGGAGAAATTTGATGAATATTAAACTTTTGGGGAAATTGAAGCTAAAGACAAATTTTAGTTGAAAAATGTGTCACCCTGGATGATATGCCAGGCCTTCCTTTTCTTAGAAAAGATAAACTGTTTTGGAAAGAGAAATGTCTGAAATACAAGAAATAATAAGAATTTTTTTTAATTCTTCAGTGTAGTCGATAACCAGAGTTTTTAAAGTAGTCGGATACCTCAAATTTGTATCTTGAGTCCTAGAATATTTAATTTTTAAAGCATACTGGAAGCAGTGCAAGATCTTTAATTCAAAATTTGAGTTGATCGTGACAAATATTAAGTTAATATTGAAAACATTTAATTTTTGATAATATCTCAGATTTTTCAAATGATTTAAATTAAAAATAAACAAACAAGCTAAAGGCATTTTTTCCAGTGGCGTAGCGAATTAAGTGGTGTTTAGGAGTAATATGATTCGTTTACCCCATATTCAAGAACTACATTTAACAAATCTTTTAATTAGAAAATAATTTTCCCAGTTGCGTAACGAACGTAAGTGGCATTTAGGAGTAATATCATTTTTTTGCTTCTCATTTTTTTACCGTTAATAAATTCTTTAACTAGCAAATAATTTTATATTTATTCAATAAATTTTTGATTAAAATGTGTACATTTTTCATTTCAGTTATCAATTATTTCAATAAATGCAAGCAGTAATAAAATGGCTTAGAAATTATAAAATCGGGTTAGTCCTGATTTATTTATTATTTTTATTTTTTGCCCTTTCATTCTATTTGGTTAATAATAACATAAATACCTGTTAAGGTTTTACCTGAACGGGACCTTCACTTAGATTTATGGCTGTGGTATCTATATCCCCCAGTAGCGTAGCGTCTTGTGTTTTACTACGCCACTGACAAATAACACCATTTAATCAGATAAATTATTTGAGAAAGTGAAAAAAAGTTTTATGATAGATAATTTGCGGAAAAATTTCCCGCAGTCTGGATGTTAAAAATTAACTATAGATAAACTAGCATTTCAAATTTAAGGTATCCGACTACGTTCGAAGAAAAAAAAATTGAAAAATTTGATTTTTTTTAAAAACTATTTAAAACTATGGTTTTTAGATGTATTGCCAATTTTAATACAAAATATTCTAAAGACACTTATTTGAGAATATAATATATTTTGAGAAATAAGAAAATTTATAGTCAATTTTAGTGAAATTTAATCAAAATGGTTATTTCACTACACAGAATTGTAATGTAACAATCCTATCTTTCTTTGTACACAAGTTATAGAATATAATCGCAAATGAAATGAACCAAAATCTAAGAAGCATTTTGAGATGCAAAGAAGTTATGGATAAAAAATATACATATATATGTATTTTTTCCATAAATTAATAATTTAATTTTTCTAAAAACACCTATAAATGAAAGACACCAACAATAAAATTTTTGGTTCATTGCATTGCCCCTATTATTTAAAACACACTTTGAAATTTTTATGTAAATGTCTTTATTAGTTTTTGAGATATATTAATCCTGTTTAATTTTTATGATAATTATAGTTTTGAGAAAATTGTAGTTAAAGACAAATTTTAGCTGAAAAATATGTGACCCTGGATAGTAGATAAGGTCTTCGTTTTCTTAAAAAAGATAAATTCTAGAAAGTCTAAACTAGAAGAAATGACAATAAAAAAATCGTTAATGTGGTAGATAACCATTGTTTTTAACGTAGTCGGATTTCTTAAGAGATATTTCTTTTCCTAAATAAAGATGATAAAAAATTTTTTGTAATATTTGGCAATTATTAGTTTCTTTTTAATCAGACTTTTTTTAACAAATAAAAAATTGGAACGGAAAGTTATTTATAGACTCCCAGATCTTTTCGAACTTTTCAGCGAAGAATACAGAATTCATCTAATAAATTGTTTCTATAAACCTACAATTACAGTAGAAAATTGTGCACATTTCGTATGAAATAGCTAACATACATACATATAAATAATACGCATAAAACATAGATCATTCAGCAGATATATTCAAACAGTCGAAAAGACATAAAGACGTCATCTGTTTAAAGGCAAATAAACCATTCTAAAAATATTTCGAGAGGAATGCAAAAGAATGTTTCCTTAATAAAACATTCTATTTGTATTTCAGATCTGTTTCATAAAAAAATATATTACGTCTTATAACAAACGTTAGATAATAAATGTACGATGAAGACTGCATTCATAAAAATGTCATATTTTGATTATAATCAATGGCAACTCAAGCTTAAAGTTAAAAGAAAAGACGAGGAGTTATTTCTTACTCGTTACTTCTTGTCAAGTTGTCTTTAGTATTACTGAGTAAATGGTGTACTTGAAGAAGATTTAGTTTTAAACGTTGTAATCGATATTTTGCGAAATAAAATTTATATTTATTGCAAAATTTGTCTGAATATAATGGACATTTTTAATAATGCAGAGATTTGTAAAATCAATCTTATTTATTAATAAGGCAGTCGCTCGTAGCAATCGCTCTAAGTTTTATTTGTTTCTCATAAAATTAGTTCAACTAGTTCAAAAAATAAATATTTGGAGGTGATTTTTAAATGAATCGCTTTTTTAGCACAATAGCTTATAAAATCGTTTATAAATTAATAAAGTGAAATTTCATAGAATATTTTTACCTAAAAAATAGAATAATTCCAACTACTTAGTGAAATTTACTAAAAGAACAAGTTTATTTTATAATTATATTAAATAATTATTCAGATATTTTGAAAATAAATATAAAATAATAAATTAAAAACTGTGTGCTTTAAGCAGAAACATTTTTTTTTACAGTTTTATATAAGTTAAATATTTTTATCTCAAAAACAATTCTTCCGATCTGGAACAATTCCACAATTTTTCCTTCTTTTAGGCAATTCTATATATCTAAATCATTTTTCCCGCTTTAAAATTCTTCAGAAAAAGGAAAAATATTTAATAGACAGCTTTATTAATTTAAAAATTCCTTTTAAAGTATTTTGTTCTTGATTTTAGTAACAAGATTTTTTGTTACTTTTATTAATAGGCTAGATTTATATTCATACAGCCCATGTCAAATACGTCGTACAAATTTAAATTTAAAATCAATTTCACAGCTTACATTTGCTAAAAACTCAAAATGTTAGCCATTTTTATTTTAAGATAATACAGAATTCTGTCTTCTATATTCCTTCTATGTGTAAAAAAAGCCCTTAATATACCTTGCTTTAATAGCAAAATAATTCTTGTATTAAAATTTTAGAAACTTAGAAAAGTGACAAATCCTGACTGAAGCAGTATTATACATAATTACATTAACCATCAATTTTGTAATTGAATTTTTATTTCTAACCAATTAAATGCGGATCAAACTAATGAATTGATATAATTTCTGAATTTAAACGATTTTTTAATGAATTTTTATACTGTGCAGGTTGTTACAAACGATTTACTTATTCATGTTTATCGCCTGCATTCATCAATTTATTAAGAACAATATCCAAATTTATTTCTCCTATGGCTTTTTAAATCTCTAAATGGTAGTATAAAAATTTTTGAATATCAGGCTCGAAAATTTTGAGGGAGTAAATATTTAGAAATACATAAATTTACTGGTTGTTGAGGCTCAGTAAGTCAAGCAGTAACATTTCTATAATAAAATAATGTTCTTTTATACAGGCTGATCAGCGAATAAACCCTGATTTCAAAATTAAATGCCTCTACAAAAAAAGATCGATAGAATTATGTGGCACACTGTACATTTATTTGCAAAACTGTAAAAATAGTGTACAAAAGTTAGAAAATTTAGTTACAAAAATAATCGTTAACAGATGGCGCTCTGCACTGAAAACTCTTTCTCTGAAAGGAGTCTTAAAAAAATAAAATTAAGTGATGCGGTCTTTGCAATCAAAATACATTTTTTTAATGTTTACCGTTCGAAACAATGAGGTGGCGTAATCGAACAATGAAACGACATTACGTCTTGCAATGCCTCAATGGAAATTGAATCGCATGCAACACCAATCAACGATTCAAGCTCATCTAGAGTGGCGGGGTGTTTCTATTGACAGTGTCTTTCAATGCTGCCCACAGAAAGAAGTCACAAGGAGTCAGAACGAGAGTCATTTTTCATTTTTGAAGACACCTTGAAAGCGTCTATGGGCATTGTCATTAGAGCGCCATCTGTTAACGATTTTCGTAACGAAATATTCTAAACTTTTGAACAGAATTTTTACAGTTTTGCTAATATACGCAGAGTTTACCACATAATTCTATCGATCTTTGTTGTAAAGATATTTAATTTTGGAATCAGGGTTTATCGCTGATCACACTGTAGAATATGTTTTTTGATTTCTAATAAAAGCAAAATTTAATAAACCATTAAATACTATTGAATCAATTTTTACTTTAACCTTTTTCCGATATTTTAAATGATACTGTAATTGCAATTACATTTCTGGTGTTTTGGGATAGTAAAATGGTTTAATATCAATGAAAAACAATGTAAAAACAAAATTACTTGTATCTAAAATTTATAATAACATTGTTTCGTGTTCATGGAACAATAAAAAAAAATCGAATAAAGAAATTATTTACTAATTGCATTCAAACATGAGCGAGATTCTTGAAGTTGATAATGATCATAACAATAGTAATAAAAAGAATCTAATCTTTGTTTCTTCAAACCATAAAAAAAAAACTAATTTCACTTTCGAACGGCAAATAACAAACGAACAAATAATTCTTCATGGAAACTATAAAAATGGGAAATGAGTATCAGCGTGTTATTGTTATTTCACTTCTTAGTTTTCGATAGACGAGTCAACGAAGCACGAAAACGATTGATATGTGAGCTGCGGACAAAGATTTTACCCATGATCACTTGCTTTTGAAATGGTAGAAAATTCAAATTCAGTCATTTGGAACGTCGCTCTGAGTAGAATTAGTTAAAGAAACATGATGTTCGACATTGAATTCGATAAATTTACTGGAAAAAAACGTACACGTTTTGGGGATTTTATTCCTCGTTTGCTATTTTCGTGATTCAAGCCATTTTTTTACTGTTTTATTTTTAGAACTTGAATTACCGCACATCACGAAAATAAGATGTAGGAAATTTAAATGATTTTTTTTCCTTTCTTTCTGCATTTCTTTATGAATTTTCGGTTTAAAAATGAAAGATGGAGAGAAAAATACAATGTTTGTTTGCAAATATAAAATTTTTAATACATCCTAAGAAAGAATCACTTCAGTATAGTTTTCTTTTTTTTTTCACTAAATTAAAAACAAATTACAAAAAATGGGATTATTTATTTTAGCAAGCAGTTTATCAATAATTTTGAACAAAACGCAAGAACATAATTCTTTTACTTAAATGCTTGTTTACTTCCTACCCAGAAAAAGTATTAAATGTTTTTATTTACCGATATAAATAAATGAATTAATTGAACACAAAATTAACACAAGGTTTGATTTTTCCACTATTCTTGTAGTAAAGTGTTGGCAACCCTATTAAAAATTCCATTTGATAGCTGATAGTTTAGGTTTAGTAAATATGGATCAATACGATAGAACAATATGTAACGCTGTTGAATTGAATAAAAACAAATTTTTTTTTTCCTTTAAATAAATTATATTTTTATTGATTCCTAAAATTCATAGGTAGGGTTATCTATGGAATAATATCTATTTAATTATATTTTCAATGGTACCACTTTGATTGTTAAGATTCTTGCGGAAGTCTGGACGTACAATCTAGGTATCCAGAGGGTTACAGTGGCCTGGTGGTAAGGTGTCGGCTTCGGAACCGGGGGATTGCAGTTTCGAGGCCCTATTCTACCAAAGATGCGACGTGTAAGGTCTGGTGCATGTTAAATCCGTCGAGGCGAAGCGTCCTCCCACTGGTCTGGTATGGAAATTTGGAGAAGGGTCATCTCGTCATCTGATCGCAGTTCAGAATTACGAAGTCCGTCCAAAAATAGCAATAGTGTTGCTTCAAAACGGGACGTCAATATAACTAAATTAAACTCGGCATCAAAAATAAAGAAATTTATATTGGAAATTCGATTTTATTAGAATTTAATTGTTATATTGCCCTCGTGTCCTCAAAATTTCAATTGGAAGTCAAATGTTCAACCATTTATGTGGTATGAAAATTTAAGGATTAGGATATCCTCTTAAGATTATTTTCTTCTTCTTCTGTTGTCCATTTAAAGTCAGGAGGTTCGTACTAAAACATTTGGTGTATTTTTTTCCAAAATAGGGACTCTAATGTAAATAAGATATACATGTTTTATTGAAATGTCATTTTTTTTCCTATTATTTACAATTTTTAAAAAAATATTTTCAGTTTTAATAAATGATGTTTTTGTCTGTTAGGATTTGAAAATAAAGTTATTAAAAATGAAATAAATTGCAAAATCAAAAATAAATCATATAAATGCTATTAAATTAATTAAAATCATTTCACTCTAAATCTAGTCAAAATTTTAACATTATCATTCAAAACTAAAGAAATTAGAAATAGAGGTATGATAGTTGTGATACTCAAAAATAAAAAGGAGCAATAACGAATAAAATGGAGAAATGCAAATTGAAAACCGCTGTTTTGGAAATTCTTGTTAATGTCAGTCAAAAACATGTCATTGCATAACAAGACATTAGCGTCTTTAACCTCACGCTATAAGACATGGGAAAGTTGAGGGAATAATTTTCTCGAACCGTTTTTATTTATTTATTATTTTTTTAAAGTAAAATTACCAATTTTGGATTTCGAAACTACGAGTAAAACAAAAAAAAAATTCTAATTATTTGAACGCCATCCGAGAATATTCTCAGGTAAACCGTGATAAGGATCTTGAGTCGCAACGACTTTTCGAACAGGTAGCAATAGTACTGACATAAGAAGGACCTCAAAATTGGCAAGAAGCCATTTCCATCATTTACTTATTTTTGATTTAATTTTTCTCGAAATAATATCGGGTGATTCAATGTCAACCAGTGTTTGACTAGAAAAAAATATATGATTTTCCTTGTGTTCAAACTACATTTGCGTAATACTAAAACTTGCCTAGGGTTAATAATAATTTCCAATTCTAATCATTTTGAAATCCCATTTGCGTCATAATAGTAAAGTTGACTATTTTTATTAATATTATGAAGGAGAAGTGGACTTGCTATTCTGAAAGTTTATTTTATTCCACAAGATGTTATAAAAATAGTAACCTTGCTTTTAAATTTTTACAGCAAGTAGATTGTTACAAAAGAAATAGTAGTAAAGCAATTATAATATTTTTTTTTGCGAAATAATAATTCCAGAAAAAATTATTTCATAAAAGGGAATGTTTATTCTTTTACTGTGTTTCAATGAATTAAATTTAGTTTATAAAAATTTGTATATATTATAATTAAAGTATAAAATTCAAATATTCTATAAGATTCTCAAATAAATAAATAAAACTTTTCAGAAGATTAAAGAAAAATGCAAGTTTCCCTCATAGTTAATTTTTTTATGTGTGTGTATGTTTACTATTCCTAAGAACGAAAGTAAAACAATCCCGTCTTTTTAATATTTCGAATTCTCGGATGTATTTTAAGATAAATCTCTGCAAATAATAAAGGTGAATATGTGTGTGGTGTGTATTGGCACTGTACAGGCACAGTATTGGCCTAGAACTTCCCAAATTGGCACATATATGCTTTGGAGAACGAGAATGTGCTCCTTGAAGTCAAGTTTTAGAAGTTTTAAATAGACTGTGAATAAATTGAAAATAAAGGGAAGTTTTGACGTTTTTCCAATATAGATTCATAAAATATAACGGTGCAAAAATTGTTTTTACACTATTTTGAAATTCCCCAAAAATTGTATTTTCGATAATACCAATTCTAATACCAATGCAAATTTTCTTTTCAAATTTGGAGTTAAATTTTTTTTTATTTCCAACAATAAGTAACATTACTACCTCAAAATTCAAACTATTTACATTGATATATAAAATTCTGAATCGCGGGATTTTTTTCCTTTTTAAAAGCTAAAGAAGAAAGATTATAATTCATATGTATGTAGTTTACAAGATAAATTTTAACCAAAGGGAGTGATTCCCCCTAAAACTTTCTCGCATACTCTCTAATAAAGATATTATTCCAGAGAATGAATTGCATGTATTGTAGTACATTGATTGCGAAACGCAGAACTTGGGCTTTACTTAATGTATCGTATCATGATCGGTGAGTTTTTTAGCGATTAATCCCTGTGATGCGTGTTAATAGTATCTAATAATCGAAATAGTATTTTAGAAATGTTTTTTCTAATTGATTGAAACAAAAATTTGGCATAAAAATATACTTGTGTTACAAAATTAAGTATCAAATTTATTTTATTAAAATAAATTTGTGACCGTTTACACCGTTTGTGAGTTATCGCTTTTACAAGTTTCTGAAAGTAAAGATCAACCGATGGTCAACCCCTTGTTAGATTTGACTCAAAATTTGATAGATGACAACACTATCGATATTAAATCTGGGTATCGAATTTTGGATAGCTATATTTGTTTGCAGTTATCTTGCTAATTTATATTCACACAGCTGGATAGTCAGAGTTCGTCTGGATAGATTTTGCTCAATTTTGATTGAAATTTACAAATTCTTATACCAGATTTCAACCTTCTAGCTCAAAGCGGTTTTGAGTTAATTTTGTCACAGACAAACAATTTTTTTAAATGTGTTTTTCGAATTAATGGAAATTTAAAGCGTGGAGTTTCGTAAAAATCTCGAGATCGAATTGTTTAACAATTGCAATACATTCTCTATACTTTGTTTGTGAAAAAGTAAAAAATGAATTTATACAATCCCAAAATTTAGAGGATACATAAACTGGATGACAGCTCTGAGATGTTATGGTACTGCCTCCATAAGAGACATGTGCATTCTTTAAGATTCGAGTTCACAAAGTTGAGGTTCATAGCCGTGTAGCATAACTTCTAGACAAAATTGTTCCCTCTGGTCTGGAAGTTGTTATTTGGCTTATAAACTTACCACGATATTACTCCCCCTCCAGGGAGTTGGTAGTGAGACGAAGGAAGTTATTGTACCAAGCGTTTTTGGCGGGCGACGAACGTTTCTAATCGCGCCAAGTGTCATGAAGAACTTTTGCTATCGGTAAAGCACGCCACGAAGGTTACATTTGTTACTTCAGAATCAGGATCACCAATGTGCATTCTTTGATATTAGAATTCGCAGCACTGGGGTTCAGATAGGTGTAACATAATCGCTAGAAAAAATGTACACTCCCATCTGGAAGTTTTTATCTGACTTATGAGCTTACCACCACAGAGATTTATACCCACTATACACAGAAAGATAAGATAATTAAAATTGTAACATTTTAATGTCAGTAATCAAAAATATGCCTTAATAGCCCACAATACTATGCAACACAAGACAACACACATTTTGGAAGAGAAAAGAATGCTAACTAACCCTCAGTTAGAAATATTTTTTTTTTAAAGTTTGTGAACTAGCAAGATAATTCATTGCAAGCATGTCAAGAATGATCTAGAGATCTGTAAGTATTTTTGGAAAACCCATAAATAATCCGAGAGATAAGGAATAGAGCATTCATCCAGTTCGATCTCTACTCGCTACAAAAACGTGAATGGATTACGTGTCTGAACTTATCTCCCATGCTTTTCAATACTGAACAAACAAGATTGATTCAAGATGTCCTTATTTATCTTTTACAAAAGATAAAGAATATCTCTTTTATTTTCAACAGAAAGTTTTGATCAATGCAAACGAAATTTAATGTGTATTCAAAGATGACTGTTGCATGATAGTAAATATGTATAAATCTATCAACGATCAGAAGGAATATTAGACAGGTTGAGTTTATATAACATTTTATTACATTATATTATATAATACAATATTTTGCAGAACGCCAGCAATAATCTTTGACTTAAAATTGAAAAATCCACTTCAAAAAAATTCCAAACTGTTAAAGATAAATATATATATGTCCGTTGAAAAAATATTCTAAATGACGCAAAGAATTAAATTTTATATCGTTTGAGACAATAAATGTAATAGCTATTCAGCCCAAAATATCATATAATCTATACTTTTCGCTAATCATCCGATCATATTAAACATATTTAATAAATTATTCTAGGCATGTTAACATTTTAAACAAAGAAAGTTCCTTATTTCTATTGTCAATTAAATTAAACAAATTATGAAGATTTGAGTATTTTTTAAATCATTTAGCAGCCTCAAATTAATATTTCATAGATATAAGCATAAAAAGAGATTTTTATGAAAAAGATTTTATTTAAATTGCTTTAAGAGAAATGTTAAAAATACAAAGCGATTATAATGTATTCAAATATTTTAAGGAATATTTGTATAAAAGAAAAACTGCATTGGAGTTACATTAAAAAGTTCTTATGGTACGAAATTCATAACTTCTGTTTCAATATTATCAGCAGTTATAAAATAAATAGCAAAATTGTTTATCGAAAAAAACTAATATATGTTTTTAAATAAGGTGCAAATGTTTAATTTTTTTTTGCATTGAATAATATAAACAATTACTTCAAAATTTGCAATAACTGATAAATTTATTTTTCTTTAAATTGTTTATAAGAACACTATTGAAATAAAATTTATTGCTTTAGAATATTTATTATTTTGCTAATGAGTATCACAAACAAGCTATACTATTGCACTAAATTGATATTTAATTAAAATAAATAATTTAGTATATCGAAATGAATAATTATAAAAGTAAAGTCATAATTTTTGTGGCTATTTTTTTTTTTTTTTTAGTTATTTGTGATTTTATTTTTAAATAGATTTGAAACTCTGAGAATATAGATTATTTTCAGCATTTTTTTTTTTATTAAAAAAACTTTTCTTCACTTATATTTATTTAAATACCCTCAAAATACAGTTAAATTATTTTAAAAAAAGTACTTTGAAAAGTAGAAATATAGTTGAAATTATTGAAATAAAATTATCTCTTAATTTATAGTTGATTAATGGAATATTATTACTAAAAATGACCAGTTTAAAAAAAATTGAAATACAATCACACTTTAACACACTATAATATATCTTAATTAATTTTTTTATTATATTGATTGAATATGCTAAATGATTAAATTGAGGTAATGAATTAGTTAAAACATACTACGCAATAAAACAACTTAAATTTATAATCTGAATCAAATAATAAAAATTTGAGCATAAATATCCAAAAAACAGAAAATTTCACAACTTTTTTTACATTCGCCAAACTAACGATATAAAGTAATCAAACTACACACAAAGGAAAAAAACATATAAATTTCTTTTATATTTTTTCATTTCAATTTTATGTAACATTGACATGATTGATAGTTTTCAAAACTATTCTAGATTATTTATCGAAAGGTTAAAAGGAACATATTCCGATGCAACAGAACATTTTTTACAATAATAGTTTTATTCTTTTATTTATTATCACAGTAAACGGCCATGTTTGTATTCGAACAATACATGAAGCCAAAGGTGTTACAAATATTACCCTTTCTTTGGAACAGTATAAACCAGAAAAGACTGGAATTCTTTTTTTCTAAAAGCTGAATGGAAAGCAATAGTAAAGTCAAAACACAATTCAAGTAGAACATGTTCAAAAATATAATTCTTTTGCTAACACTTAATGTCAGTACAACGTTGCGTTTAAATTCATAGCCATTACATTTCGAAATCCAATTGTTTCCATTGTAAGTTGAATTCTTATTGTACTTTGCTAAACGCATGGAAAACTTCAGATTTAAAAGACACGACTATCGTTTGAATAAAGTATAAAATCAAGATAATTTATAACTATTATTACTAACATAACTATATTCGTGATGAAACGGATCTCAGTACGATGATTGCTGAATGCTTTCTGATAGTTTCAGTGGCTTTGAATAATAGAAAATGTTATATTAACTCATTGTTTGAATTTATTAAACTTTTATGACAAATTTTAGTATGTTCAATAATTTATGAGAAATTCTGGATTTTTATGATCGTATCTTATCACAAAGACGCAGATAATTTTCAGAAATCTCAAAGATTTGAAAAATAATGAAATAAATTTTAACATTGTAAAAATCAAAGTTTTACCCTTCAAAAAATATGAAAGACGATTAAATTTTATATTTCTTGTACGAGAGCTATGTTTGACAAAAAAAATTCACGTAGAAGGATCATTAAAGAAATATACATCATAATATTTTTTTAAACGAATAGAAAGTAATAATCTAGAAATATTTTTTAATTTATCGCTTTGAGTTTTTTGAATTATTATTTTTATATATTCCTTTTTATATATTTTTATTTTTAAATAATTCTTTTTATATATTTAGTGTGAAAATTAAACGAATTTCTTTCAAATAACACCTCCAATAAGCAAACACAAAACCTGGCAATACTGCAATACAAATATAGATTGTAAAGCGACATATAACTTTATATAAAAATTTCTAATAAGTTTAAAATTAAAATCAGCAAACAATATTTATTCCAGAATTATACTTTTTTGGAATTATTTAATTTATCATTAAGAATTCGCATTTTATTTTTATGATTCATTACATTCGTAAATGCCTGATGTTGCGATATGCGAAAATTGGTAGATAACAACTTTAAAGCAAGCGAAGTAAAAAGTCATCCCAATCAGGAAGAATGTTCTCCTCAAAACTGTCTCACATATCCTCAAATAAACGTATTATCCTTCTCAACTTCATATAAAATAGTATATCCTGAATAAGGTAGTGAACGCTACGAGCATGTGAACATTACTTTTTAAAACACGCATGTGTGAGATATGCTTTATAAAATAGAAAAAAAAACCTAACATGAATTTCTGACGACCAACTTTTTCCCATCGATTCAAATCAAAATTCGACGCGGAACTTATTTTGTTACAAAATCGGGCACCAAATTTAACTTATCTAAGTGTTTGTGTTTTGTTAGGTATCGTCTTTACACGCATACAAAAGGACAGACCATTCAAAATGTAAACTGAATCTACATTCAAATTAATAAAATTGTGTTTATAATTCGATTTACCGGTTGCTGTAATTTTGAGTTGCTATGTTTACATGTGTTCCTTACAGACAGACCGATGGTCAATCATTTAATGGATTTAATCAAAATCTAATAGAAATTCACATTTATTTTGCAGAACTTCAGATAATAAATCTGTCTTAAATTTCAAATACTTAGCTCTTTAAACTCTATGTTTATTATTTTCACTAAGGCAAATAGACAACTAAATATCCTGCCGATAAATTTCGTACAAAACTTAACAAAAATCCACATATTTAATTTAAAGATCATCGACCAAATTTCATTTGTTTCTCTCAAATCGCTTTAGAGCTTTAATGGTCTCAGTTAGACACACATATATAGTTTCAAAAGTCTATTTTTCGGATTTAGAGAGTTAAGACAAGAAGAATAAGAATTTTTAAAATCTTAAGGTATCCGACTACGTTTAAAATCACTGGTTAGTGAGCACATTAGCATATTATTTTTTTATTATTTTTTGTTGTTCTGACTTTAATCTTTCCAAGACAGTTTACTTTTTCTGGGAAAAGAAAAGCCTGACCTATGACCAGGTCACAGATTTTTTCAGCTACAATTCGTTTTTAACTTCAATTTTCTGAAACCTTTAATTTTCCTAAACGTTCTCCACCGTTAACATAGTATCTCAAAAACTAATAATGATATTTATGTAAAAATTTCAGTGCGTGTTTTAAATAATATGGTCAATGAAATGAATCAAAAGTTTTACTGTGGGTGAAATACTTTTTCATTTAAAGATGTTTTTAGGAAAATTAAGCTGTGAAATTTATTGGAAAAATGCATATATATGCATGTTTTTACCCATAATTTCTCTGCATCTCAAAATATTTCTTAGATTTCGGTTCATTTCATACATCATTATATTCCATAACTTGTGAACAAAGAAAAATAGGATTGATGGATCACAATTCTGTGTAGAGTGTTAACCATTTTGGTTAAATTTCATTAAAATTTAATATACATATTCCTATTTCTCAAAATATATTATATTTTCAAATCCTTCTTTTCGATTAATAGTACTTTGTATTATAATTGACAATGCATTTAAAAACCTTAGTTTTAAAAAGTTTTTAAAAAATCCAATTTTTAAAAAATATTCCTTCAAACGCAGTCGTATACCTTAAATACGAATTTTTTGACGATTACAGTACTTTCATTTAGCTAACTTCGTATACTAGAAAAAAAAATCTAGGAATCATCAAATGCTGAATTTTGTTTTGTCTTTAATGAGGATGATGTAAAAATATCTGTCATTACCAGACAACGATTAGTCAGTACACCATCTATTAAGATATTCCTTTCCCTAATTTATTAACAATCTGTGTTTATAATGAAATATTATTTGTTTCTTCTTGATCTATCAGTATTGCAATACTTATCTTCGGTGTTTTTTCTCTCTCTTTTAACCTGAATGTTTTTCCAGCTTTTTTATCTCAATTCTTCTAATTCATATTTTTATGAATAGGAACAAATGCTATTAGTGCATAAAATGACATTATAAGGACAATGGATTTGCCTCTAAAAATAAGGTCAGCACACATCAGCTAGAGCGACATAGAGAGAAATCATTATTTTCCATTCTGCCTAATCATCATTTTTACCGAAACATGTCACTGCTTAATACTTAAGAAGAGACTGGTTCCTCATATAATGGCTGAATCACCACTATTCTTGTATCTGGTAACTTTCGAAAGAATCAAAATTATAAAACTATATTTTGCAACTGACGATGCTAAGACAATTTAGCTTTTACTTGCTTTTCGTATTTATTACGAAATTATTTGTTGTGCTAAATATATAGGGAGATTATATTTCTGTATCATCTAATATTATAGAACAAAAATAATAAATTATTGCATCGGAGGCTGTATTAATCTTTCTAAACGAAATGAAAATCCAATTACCAAGATTATTCGTTTTGCTTTCATTTCAATTAAGGCTCATGGAACTAAGAAGGATTAGGTGTCCTCATCTAACTGAAATCTCATTTCGATCAAGAGATCTCTGACATATATCCAGAATGGTTCCAGCCTAATGAAAGTGTCCTAAGTACGCGAATAATTTGAAGGATTTGAAGACGAATTACTCCGCAGATATGTGAAAACCGAGAAACGATAATGATAGTAACGTCAATGAATTCAGGAAATTTGATTTCATGAAATGATTTTTATATCTATTAAATGTTAAATCATCCAATTTTTGAAATACGTGACTCATTCATGCTAGTGAATTTGTAATTGTTATTGAAATGAATAATTTCTATTTTTGATAGTAGAGTTAAAATGGGAATTATTATTTTATTTACTATTTGTTGAGTATTATTTGAAATTAATTCAAGAACATTTGTGAAAAATAGGCCAAGATCAATTTCTATAGCAAAAGAAAATCATTAACTTTAAGTCAGATTTAATAGTTCTGATTAACACATTTTAATTAAAATATGACTTAGAAAACAAAAAAAAGGAATATATATACTATCATTCCATCTTTTTAATTTTACTTCATTTTCAGTCTCTTTTTAGTTTTAAACAAATTTATCTTATATATATATATATATTAAAGTTTAACTGATAACCAAACAAAAAGCAAATATTTGCTTATTAATGTAAAGAATAAATGTCTGAAAACATTTTCGAATTCAACAATAGGTAAATATAAAATGATTCACTTTAATGTGGCATTAAAACAATTTATAGCTGTTTATGACATTAATTTTTCAATTAAAATATTTACATTTAAAATAGCAGCAAAAAATAATTTGAAATTCGATTGTTCAGGAAAATTCTAAGTATTTTTTAATAAGAATCTACAATTTTACTGCGAAGAATATCTTTATTTTGTTCGTATCAACAGTATTTGTTTCCGTGCGTTTTGTTTTGAAGATTTATTTATCCAATATAAAAAGAATAATGTTTTCTTAGAAATCGTTTCCAAATGTTTGAATTGCCACAAATCATTTAGAAAACGATTTTAAAAAAGCAAACGATTCTTGATTCTTTTATAATTTGTTTTCCCTAATTATAATTGATTGTGCTGGTTTGAGATAAAAATCATTTCATCTTCATAGGTATATGAAAAAGAGATTCAGATGAAAAAGTTTTTCAATCTTTTACAATAATCCTCTCTAAACATTCAAGAAAGAGTGGAATACTTAAGAACCGGTAAACTCAGTTTGAAGGACAAATTCTTATAACTTATTTCATTCTTTTATCAGTCCTTCTTCAAATCTTATATTGGAATTCAAATTACAGTCGTGTTTATGAAGACAGCTGAGATCTGGTTCACAAAGAGTTCTTTTTTTGCTTGAGGGCGGTCTTTATAGCTGTAGCTCACCAACATTCATTCAGTAATAAGTTTTGATTTCCGATAAGAGAAACAAAGTGGTGCAGCTGCGGAAAAATATATGAATGTTTCTTTTCTACTGGCCGGGGAGTTACACTTCCGCTTTGCAGAATATTTGTTTACCCTTCTTAGAACACTATTTTTTTTTTCTGCCTTGCAGATTCTATTATTCTAGATTTATCGAATGCATTAGAGTAACAGAATTGTATGGCTCTGACGGGGTGCCATCTGGAATGGAAGTTTCTGGATTCTTTTACATAATCTTCACGTCACTCTAATATGATTTTTTTAGCTCGGATTTTCAGTATCCAAAGACGATGCACAAAATTGAATTCTTTGTTTTGTCAACACTATCTAAAAAACTAGCTATTATTAGTTTTAAGAAGTTTATAAAATATTTTTTAAAACGTAGCTTTTAGGGTAAAAATGACATGTTTATTGAATATTATTCGCTTTCACACACACACAAACTGTTTATAATAATTTTAGAATACTCATGAAAATTCAGATATAATACTCTGATTATTAATCATTATTTATTTGCATTGTGTATTAAGATATTAGCATTATTTAGATGATTAAATTTTAAAGAAGCATATATATATATATATATATATATATATATATATATATATCATTCTGATTTTATATTTTCCATTCTGATTCTTGAATTCTTCATTTTGTATTCTGAATCTGTTTTAAATGAAATATCTTCAAAAGCGCAGACAGAAGCAGAAAACTTGGAAATAATCTTATAATTGAAAAATTAAAAAAAATTCCATCAAATTATTTTATTGATTCTTCAATTCTGAAGCCATTTTAACAGAAATGGCTTCAGATTGTAGCTAGAAGACAGAAAACTTATCTTGAAACTGATGTAGAATGTTTACTGCCACTTCAAGGCAATTCAGCTAAAAATATAGTTACTTTCATAGATAGTAGAGTCAATTGATTTATCAATTGTTTCTACTATTGATTCTACTATTTATCAATTGATTATCCAACAATCTGATTTCGAAGAACGTACCTCATTCATCAGCGATAAATTATCGAGTGAAATTTAAGAATATTCAAATTCAAAGCAAAGAAGACACGATCTTGAGATTCGTATAATCAGTCTGTTTTCCTAATGGAAAATGATAAGTTAAGACTAAGTGGATGGCAACGGTAACGGATGATTGAAACGAATATCAGCTGATCTGATAAAGCAAGAAATCAAGTACGTTTTTTTTTAATTACTTTATTATTTTTTAAATTTATCATTCAATATTTTATTCATCCATTAAATTCTGATTAACCACGTAGTTATCAAGTGTTTAAATGAAAAATTCTCCGTAATACAAGAAATGGAATATTTTGTAGGAACTAATCCATTTTTTTCATAGTAGCTGCCAATATTATTTGAATAAACAACGAACACTTCTAGAACATATGCAAACGATAAAATACAAAAGTGTTTCAAAATTCTAATTGTAAATTTAAACGAAAGTTGAGAAAAAATTATTATGATTTAGGCTTCTTCATTATATAATTTTGTAAAATATAATAATACCGTCTAAGCGGCAATACATTTTGTTAGGGCATGAAATTCGGAAAGAAAATTAGTTTATCTTCCATATTTACACTTTCAAATTATTTTTCTCTTACGCATATAGATTTCATTAAATATTACATTAATGATTTTTATTAAAATTAATAATTGTAATATTCGCTAATTAACTGTGCCGAGGAAATTTCTCCATTTATTACCATGTGAGAACATAGTGTTGTTTTGGTTCGAGGTTTTGGCAAACTTAAAATGCAAGGGTAGCAAATTGGCGATTTATCGCTTTTGAGTCACTATTTTTTCATTTTTAGGATCAATAGAAAATGATAAAGAGTGTTGACACTTTTAGAGACTTATCGCCAACAAAATGTTACAACTTGCCGCAAATATTCGCCATGTTTCCGATTCTCCAGTTTGACAAATAAAGGACAGGGTCAGAAGACGTTATCGCCCGAATAAACACAGATATGTAAATGAAAAATTTTAAAAAATGCTGGCCTCAAGAAAAAGTTTTTAAAACTCAATTGCAATTGATTTTAACATGACCAAAAGCAATCACTTTTTTAAATGCAGGTGATTGTGAAATGTGACTCATGTGAGGACATTATATTTTTCTATCGGATTGGTACTAATTCAATTTAATTAAAAAATTAATTTGATATCAGCAAGTAATTGAGGCATGAATTTAATCGAAATGAAATTTCTGAATTCAAAAATCAGTTTGGAATTAAAATTTCAAAATTTTCAAAAATTCAATGTTAATTAAATTTTTATAATTCCGTTTTCAAAATAAATTAGAATTCAATGTTAACTAGTAGGTTTTTTTTACAAACTTTTGATCCTTTGAATGAACAAGTGGTTTTTAAATTTTCTAATGCTGTTTACTTTTTCAAATACTACGAAACACCTGGTTGCTTGTTTACATTTTTTGTTATGAAAACTGAAACTCAATATAAGCTATAGGAATATCATCAATGAAAATAAATCGTTTTTATTTTCCGAAATAGAAAATCTTTACTAAACATTCTTCTCGTATGAAAAGCTACTCTATAGTACATATTTATGATTCAGATACACAATTTCGATGACAAAAACTCCAAACGAAATTATTCCAGCTGCTCAGTGTTTTCTGAGTCAACAAAAATGTGTGTCATGAAATAAACATGAAACTGCCGCATAATATTGCGTTTAGAAACAAATATTGAATAAGATTTGATATAAGCGAATTCAGGACAAAACACTCGATTCTTTTTGCCTTGGTTTGTGTCAAAAACAAATACTGTTTTAAACAACTTCGAAAACGGTTTACGGTGATAGTTGCGTTATGAAAGGAGAATTCAAAATCCTTTAAAAGAAAGTTTATATAATGTTGTTTAAGCATTATATAAGGTTTCTTTATATAATGTTTATATGTTTTATATAATATTCTATAATGTTTTATATGTGTTCTATAATGCTTTATATGTGTTCTATAATGTTTTATATGTATTCTATAATGTTTTATATTTAGAACCAAAGTAGAGTTAATACAGTCAAAGTTACAGTCATATTTGTGACGTTTGTATTAAGAATTGAATTCAATGGTAATAAAGATGTTGATAGGTGATAAAGAAATTTTAAAGAAAACGCAGAAAGCTTTCAAATGTTTACAAAATATCCGACTCAAAAAATCTTTCAAATATTTATATAATATTTTTAAAAAATACTTCTTTTTAACGATTTTTTCAAATTCAATTGCAACCAAAAGTATTAATCATTATTTAATTTTTTTCCAAATATTTCAATTATTTGAATCAGTAAATAACATATCAATTAGAGTTTTTGGAAAAATAAAAAAAGCAGATTTTTTAAATTAGAATAATTTTTAAGTCAGCATTAAATTTTGAGAATTTGGTTTTTGATAAATTAACATATTCAGTAAACAAAATTTTACGAAAGTATTCTGGAATCAAAACATTTTTAAAATCCTATTTATTTAAAGTATTTTATTTCACTATTTTTAAAGGAAATAACAATTTTAACATTAAACTTTTTGACAGTTTCTACAAAATTCTTTTTATTTTCTGTTCTTTTTAAATTGGAAGGAAAAAAACCTACCATTATTTAAAATCTATAAAAACATATCTGAGGGATAAGAGCTTCCAAATCAGACCACTAGAAAAAAATAATAGCAAAATTTTTAAGCGTATGTTGAAGGGATTTGGGAATTAGATTGTATTAAAACATTCGTTAAATTTTAATTGAATTAGTTTAAAACATTTTACATTTAAATAAGGAAGTTTTAGTTCACTTTAAGTATAAAAAGTTAAATTAAATGTTTGTTTCTATTTAATCCACTTTTCTAATTGAACTTAATTTTACAAATACTTTGGACGAAAAAAATCAGAATTTTAATTATCTTCTCATTCGTTTATTAAATTAAATTTGATTGATTTATATTGAAATAAAAATCTCACTTTAGTTTCAAAAAAAGAATTTTATTCCATAAGGATTGAAATATTTCTTTATTAACGTTAGTGATCTCTATTAATCTACATTTCCCGCCACTTTGTTAAAAAAATGAAAACTTTTGAATGTTTTCAAAAATTATGAAATGAAGCTCTAACTATTGAAATTTAAGCACCTAAAAATCTATTATTCTAGAACAGCAGAATAATTTTACCATATTTTTAGACATAGGCATTCGTTCAAAACATACGTGCAAAAATAAATTTCTGCTGCTGCAGACGATTTTAAAATGCTGTCTTAAATAAACTGAGAGATTGAATTACTTCTACACCTTGAAGTTTAGTTTTTCTTAGTTGGCACCACTGTCTTCGCAGTGAATAGACGGAAGTAGTATATTTCCGTCTTAACCATACGTTAGTCAATTACAGCATTGTTAATTTAATTCCTATCCTAAAATAATAACAATAAATATTAAGGCATGTGTTTAAAGATGTCAAATCAAAGCTATTCAACAATGAGGGAGCACTTGATAAATTGCTTTTTGGATAGTTATTGTTTTTAAAAAATAATTTATTTTAAATTTTAAATTTTTGACTTGTAGAAATTTACCACTCAATACAAGGGATCAGTACCAGGAAATGTTTTCGATGTAGGGTCACGCTTTTATAAATAGACTCTAATATTATTTAATTATATTATAATTAAATAATTTATAAAAAGAATGAATAAATATCAATAAAAAAGAATACTAATTAATATTCTGATAGAAGATGATGATCTATGTAATACATCTATATTTCAAGTTGCAATTATTCTATTCCTGAAAAAATGTTCTAAATAAAAAGCTTTTTTTTTTAAAAAAAAAAAGGATATTTTTATCACTAAAAATTAATTTATTACGCTGTGAACAAACTTAATTGCTCCTTAGATTGGCAATAATACTAGAATAGAGTGGAATAGAATAAGATTAGAATGTTGAAACATTTTTGTATCTTATCGTTTGCATACGATTTAACAGTTTTCGTTCTTTATTTAAGTAATATTGTAAGTGACCATGAATTTTTCACTTCTCAAATTAAAAAGAAATTTATCTCTTAAATTTCTTCGCTTTTATCTTTAAATATTTAAACTCATCTCTTAAAAACTTAAACACTTCAGATATTTTGATTGCTTTTGCTGTCAAGATCAAGGTCTTAATTAATCATCGAATTCGAAGTAAAGTATCTGATAAGCATACTAAAAGATAATGGATTTTAAAAAGTGAGTGATATGGTTTCTCGAACTTCTCAAGATATATATTCCAAGGTTTAACACAAATAGTCTTAAACTGTTACATAGAAAATGAAATGAAGCTTGGTTTATTTATTAATAGCGTAAAATGAATCAATAAAATAACTTAGCAAAACCAGTGAAAGAGTTTGATATTTTTGTAGCTTTTTATCAGATTAATTGACCAACTTTCTTTCATAAAAACAGCTAAATCTTTATTTAGTAAAAAAGCATGGCTACTGATGCAAGGAAATGATGAATTGGCCTATGGTTATTACCTAATATCATATCACATATTAAATAAGCCGTTCACTATTATATATTAAATAAATTAGATTTGAAAATTAGCTAGAGTACTTAAATAATGTCATCAGCTGCAATAAAGTTTAATAGTAATTTAGAAGTAAGTTTAATTAAACTAAAACTAAAATTAGTATTTTTAGTTTAATAAAACGTTAAAAAACTCTAGAATTATTTTTACACAAATTTATTTTTGAATTTTAAATTTATTTATTACTGGGCACAAATAAATATTTTTTAAAAACTCAGCTTTTAGTTTGAAGTTTTTTGTAGAACTGAGCATTGCCGTATGAATTACTGATCGTGAGTCATACTCTTAGCACATTTACTCAACATTTGTTCTAAAATATTTCTTTTAACGCAGATGGTTGAAGTTGAAACATACGCCAATCAATTATCTCTTTATAAACAGTGCGGTTAAAACTAAATAAAAATTAGCCACAATGAATCTTTGTACTCACTTCTATTTGATGTCACCGGCAGTTTTATAAAACAATATTTTAAAAAAGGTTAAACAGCTCCACGAATTATATTCCATTTATTTTTATTATACCTATTTCCTGTAGAAAAAAAATCGATTTCAGCTGATATTTTAGAAACTGCGTAGTTCGAAATCTTTTCATAATTTGATTTTTATCCATCTGTATCTTATGTATAACGATATGGTCACCATTTTGTTCATTTCTTCTTTTAAAACTTGTCAATAACTACGACGCAAACTAAACTTTAGCAACTATCATTATCCACTATGTAATCTAGCCGGCCATAACTTAATATTTTTCCACTCCTGGCGATAGCTACTATTACTTATTTTTCTGTTAATTATTTTTCTTTTGTTCTTTTTCGTTTAAAATAAATCTATTCTTGTTAAAGCAATAGCGTTTTTTGAAGCTTACTACTGTAAACTTGTATTGCCGTGGGCAGAATTTTTAAAGGTACGGGTTTCTTCTAATTTTCTTCAAAATAGTCCCCAGTAATTTTTATCTACAATATTTATTATAACTTTGTAAAAAATATGGATATGTACTTACTACATAACTAAAAACATAATAATAATTATTACAAATATAATAATATCAAACGATACATTTAATATTAAAAAAATTCAAAATATATTGGAATTTTTAGCATGAAAACACTAGAATTCAACATTAAAAAGGCAAATTTACGCAGATAGATGTAACCAAAGAATGATAAACAACTTTTTTAAATATAGAATATGTTCGTTAGATTCCAGAAGTTATTCTTACGTCCTGAACAATGTGCTTTAAAATTAAGTCATTTTGAAAAGAAAAAAAACTTTGTTTTCCTCGAAAGATAAAAAGAATATAATGTTCTATAAATATATTTCTTTTAGTATGCGCGTCTTAGGCCTTAGAAAAGGTGTTTATTCCAAATGTCTTAGTTGTCCACTGGTCGATCGCGATCGACTTATGGCATCTGACTACGTTAAAAACACTGTTTATCGACCACATTGGTAAATTTTTTTATTATTATTATTTCTTGTAGTTCGAACTTTCCTCTTTCCAAAACAGTTTATCTTTTCTGAGAAAAGGAAGGCTTGATCTATCATCCAGGGTCACATATCTTTTCTGCTCAAATTTATTTTTCACTTCATTTTTCTCAAAATTTTAAATTTCATAAAATTCTTCACCGTTAACATGATATTTCAAAAACTAATAGAGGTATTTACTTAAAAATTTCAGCTTGTGTTTTAAATAATACAGGCAATGAAATGAACCGAAAGTTTTATTGTTGGTGACATACGTTTTCATTTATGGATGTTTCTATAAGAAATAAGTTGTGAACGTATGGAAAAAATGCATATATATGAATATTTTTTGCCATAACTTCTTTGCATCTCCAGATTTTTCTGAGATTTTGATTCATTTCATTCATCCTTATATTCTATAACTTGTGTACAAAGAAAAATAGGATTGCTGCATTACAATTTTTTATAGATTTTAAACCATTTTGCTTAAATTTCATTATAATTTGCTGCAAATTTTCCTATTTCTCAAAACGCATTATATTTTTAATATTTTTTTGTATTTATAGTGTTGTATTTATAATTCACATTCCATCTAAAAAACCAAAAATAGTTTTTAAAAAAAATCCAATTTTTCAAACAATTTCCTTTGAACTTAGTCGGATACCTTAATACCAACCCCTGAATTTAGAGGATTTTTTCCAATCTTCTGCAAATTAAAGCTCAGACGAACTGTTACTGTATTTGTCTCCATCGTAAAGCCAATACAGATACCTTCTTTCGAGTATATATAAATACTGACACATGTTAAGAAGCTCAGCGAACGATGCCAAAACTCAAAGCGAAACTAGAAAAATAAATAGAAATGAAAAACAAAAATGTGTGCCTCCATCAATGATTTGTCGCATCAAGGTCACCCGACTTTTATGTCATGCAGGCGCTGAAATAGTTGCAGGCCTCACTCGAAGATCCTTTCTTTTTTTAGTTCATTTAAAAACAAACTATTGGGGAAGGAGTGCCTGCTGACAAAAGATACACTCTCTTCCCATAAAGACTTAGTTGAAAAGCTTTGAAGCAGAGTGACTGAGGAAAATGCAGGGTGGGGCCCATAACTGAACTTACCATTTCAACAATGAATAAGTTTTTCTGATATTTCGATGGATTTTTTCAAGCAATGGAATTAGATTTTATAAGCTTCTAAAACTGCATCGAGTAGATTTCTTTAATTTGTTTTTCCCAAATTAGGGACTAGTTTGAACCACATTAGTTAGAATGTTGTCGCCTATCTATGTAGATTTGTGAAAATTATGAATTGGACAAGTATATATATCCATGAATGTTGCAGGAAGATTTTAATAAAAGTTTACTAGCATTATTACTGTCTTATTAATATTGAATTGATGAAACCAGTAAAGTTCCCAACGTTTGAAAATATAGAAATTTTATCATTGATTTAACATTTGTTATTGATTTATTAAAAATAAGTCATTTATCCACAAAAAAGTTCTTGCTTGCTAATGACTAAATTTGTATCAGTATTTTCTGTTCTCTTCAAGCAGATGTAAGATACTAATTGATAGTTTTAGCTTAGAATTTATTTACAATTTATGAAATCTTACCTTTATTTCAATTTTCTCTATTTTTATGTTTGTTATACATTAAGGATATCCGCATAATAATTTTCATTATTAAATACCAAATTTTAAATCTCTCTCTCTATATATATACATATAATGATATTTTAAAAACGAATTTAAACTTAATTAATTTTTTAATCTTTTAGCTTAATTTAGCCCATTTTAGTTTAGTTATATTAACGTCGCGTTTAAAGCAACACGAGGGCTATTTTGGGACGGACCTCGTCATTTTGTACTAAGATCAGATGACGAGGACGACACCTGAAATCACACCCCCTCTCCACACCACGCCAGCGGGAGGACATTTAGCCTGACAGATTTAACGTGCAAGAGACCCCCTCACATGACGGTTCTTCGGTGGAATCGAGTCTCAAACCTGAAACCCTCCGGTTCCGAAGCCGAGACCTTACCACCAGGCCACCGCGGTCTCTCTTAATTTAGCCCATATTAACTTCATTCAAAAAAATTCCAATTCCACCTTTTTTTATTGAATTAATTTAATAAAAACTTTTAAAAATGCTTAAATCTGCACTTTCACACGCACCGAATCGACGCATAAAAAAGTATCCAGCTAATTACATTCTTTTTAAAAGATACCTAAATTTCCTTACTTGAATCGACACGTGTAAAGAAATCCCTATCAAAATCGCATTAAAAAACCATTTTTTTTATTATTTATTTCTCTGATTTCCGATTTCAATACAGTTGCCAATTATTTACAAACAAAAGCAAATTAATTTTAAATTTAAACATTGGTAAAATTAATTTATGAATTTATGGAACAAAAAACACAAACCGATACAGGATCTTCGGTTCCTAACCAATTATAAGAAAAAGACAAAAAAGGTTCAACGTGTTATTGATAATCTTGAACGAAGATATTATCGAAAACAAGCAATTTCAGTAATGCTATTTCTTTTTATCCTTATTTACTTATTCAGTAATGTTCTTCTTTAATTATCTCATTTCTTCTTCATTTCTAGTCTTTAGAACCGTTAGAAAATGTTCAAAAAACAATAGTATAGTCGATTTCATTCATTTAGGTAATCGTATAATTGGGATAATCGTTTCTTTTGACTAAATATCATAATAAAGGAACTAGATTAATAAATTATTGTATTTTTAAGGGCTTAATTGGTTCAGTAATTAATTTATAATTACTGAGGAATAAAAATACGGTCCGTTTGATTCCGAAGCTAATTGATGTGGCTAATTGAATACGGATTACGTTTCTGCATGTTCAGTTCTCCATTGGAATTTGCTATTCAGTAATATTTTTGTTATCCATTATAAAAGCATGAATAAATATATTAATTTATTTAGTAATACGCCAACTCACATAATATATGAATAATCTTGTTTACCCACATATTTATAGTTCATGTTAAAAAGTGAATTTATAATTAAAATAAAATATTTCTGTTGTATAAAATTAAATATCGGTTATTTAGTACAAAAGATCGTATAGTTATTAAAATAACAGGTTCACTCAAATTTACTAAAGTGCATTTCTAAAACCAAGGAAAAATCCCTTGGGTGGCAATTCGAAATGAGGATGAGAAGCTTTCAGCATGGTGGTTGATTCTTGCTGCCCAGGAGAGTATACGAAAAGGTGAGAGTCTGGTTCATGCCATCGGTAAAGGGACGTACTTCCTTAGACAAGGATTGTACCGTGGCCAGTGATGGACTCAACTACAATTCCCGCCAATGTTGTAGGGCGGTTCAGTCATTCAGTTTTTTTTTTTTTTTTATATGTACTAGCTGGTACCCGGCGCGTTGCTACAGCAGATGAAATAATTTCGGAAATATCGTTTGGAATTTGAAATTGTTCTCTTGTTTAATTAAGAATAATAATTATTTTCTGATCGGAAATGAATATATTCATTGACATTGAATGATATATGCGAGAGAAGTATAAATAATATTTATTCTATTTTTATTATTCTATTCCACAAACAAATATTCCTTTTTGTATATTAGATTTGTGTATTCTTTGAGAATTGTAAAGCTTGGTGTTCTTTCAGAATGGTAATGAAAGAAACTATTTATTGTATCTCGTGGTTCGTTTAATATTCGTTCTGTATTCTCTAGTTTAATGTAAGAAAATAGGATTAAAATATTTTCTTTTAAAATTGATTAAACATTGAAAAATATGTATACCATAAAATCTTTAATATAGTCAAAAAGATAATTTTTTGAAAGCTAGGATGATGCAAAATTACTTGAACTATAATATTTTCGGTTGTTGCCAAAAAAAATGAAATTTGCTAATATTAATTTTATTAAATATTTAGTTAAAATTTCAAATGGATAGAATTACTTCCCCTAAAACTTTCACGCACATTAATAAAACTATTATCCCAGAGAAAGATTTTCATAGCATTTACGTACAATAGCTCCGAAATATTAAAGTCTAGCTTGAATTCAGTATCTTAACTGAATCTGCTGTGTCTTCTTGGCGAGTTATTTGGCGATTAATCCGTGGTTAATAGATGCGGTAAATAGATTTAAAATATTTTTTATACTTTAAATTATTTTATTATGTCTATAACCTTCGCGTAAGTGTGTTATCAATATGTTTCCTAAGTTTTATCGGAATCGGATGAGCGATACGGCAGCGCAAAGCAGGCATATAGACTAACATTAATTTTTATTTATATAGAGGTGCCTTCGGGCGTGGCAGAAAGTTAATGATATGACTAATAGCAAGGAAACTTTTTCAAGGAATGGTTATAATAAAAAATCTAAAAAATACAATACATCTAAATGGTAATATAATAGGATTTCTAAATTTGTGAAAGATGTGTGGTGATATCTTAATAATCCAGTAACTACTACTAAACATTGGTGGCCATTTTTGCATAGTGGATATGTTCCTGGCTTACAAACCCAAAGGTCCCAGGTTCGATCCTTGACGGAATTCAACCTACGTATTGGCACAATTCCGCCAACACCTACGCCAAATTGATGATCTTGGACGTGATGAATTTTCAACAGCTATCTTGGCGCCATCTCTCCATCAGCAAAGCAAAGTCGTCAGACTCACTTGACGCAGCAACACAAAGCCGTCAGACTCACTTGACGCAGCAACAACGCAAAGTCGTCAGACTCACTTGACGCAGCAACACAAAGCCGTCAGACTCACTTGACGCACCAACGCAAAGTCGTCAGACTCACTCGACGCAGCAGCAAAAATCGTTCATCTCTCAACCGAACAAACTGGTAGGGGAGTATTGTGGTGACATCTTAATAAGCCAGTAACTCCCACTAAACATTGGTGGGTATTTTTGTATAGTGGATAAGTTACTGGCTTTCAAACCTGAACATCGCAGGTTCGATCCTTGGCGGAATTCAACCTACGTATTGGCACAATTCCGCCAACACATACGCCAAAGATGTATATTTAGTAAGCTTGGGGATATTTTCTAATAACTTAAATTACTGTTCAATAATTTATAAAATAGTTTTTCTGCTTAATTTTGTATAGATTGATTGAGCCAAAATTCTTATTTCTAATAGTGTTAAGGAATCTACAAAACTGTGAACTAATTGCACAAGGGAATCATAAGGAATAAAATAAGGCCAATGTAACTAAAGATATACTATGCAGAAATGTAAATTAAAAATAAATTTTATTTAAATTGTAAAAATAACAACTAAACTATTAATATAATTCAAGATAGAGTCTTTCTCAAATACTCTTCGAAATGAAAAGACTTTACCTTTTGTACAAAGTGTGAAGTATAATGATAATTTATGCGAAATTCTCGTTTAAATGCACGAAAGACAAACAAATTGATCTCCAAAAATACAATTTGTTGACCTTGACTTATATAATAGCAATGTGTTACAAGCATAAATCGAATAATGTATTATCGATGCCATTTTTTTCGAAAAAAAAATTATGTCGTGTTTAAATTACGCAAGCAAAATAATACGAAATTACTATTCGTGACACTTTAGAAGGAAAAGCATAGGAGTTTGCAATCTTAACATTATTTTGTATCTACTATTCGATATTTTGGATCGCGTTTTTGACACATTTCTGTATTATATCTTACTTTGTTTTGCTGTTGTGACATAACATTTAGGATTTGTATAAAAGTCTTTTATTATCGACTTGTCACATCCATTAGTCACATCATTAAAGCATTTCGAAGGGCTCACAGATAACATGAAAAAGCTCTGAAATGTATTTTAGTGGCCATTTGAAATACTGATCAGTATTACAACTCGATCAGAAACTACTCGAGTAATTTCTACAACAAATAGCTTTCTTTAGACAACATAGAAATGTTCTTTGAAGTTTTAAAATATTGAATGGAATGTGCAATGTTTAGAAATATTTCACATTTCATTCAGTATTGATATATTGAATGAATGTATTGATATTAATATGAATGTTAATCTGATATCAATGTTTAGAATATTCTCTAAAGTTATAAAGCAAATGCAAAATTTACAAAATGTATTTTTCTTATTATATATTTTATATTTTAAGGCATCAGTTTAAGAATTTAGAATAGAAGAAATACGAATGATATTTAGTTTATACAACAAATAGCTTTCTTTAGATAACAAAAAATGTAGAAGAAACTCATGGAAAAAAATTCTATTAATATTCTCTGAATCTACGAAGTAAAGGTAAAATTTACCAAGCGAAATTTTCCAAATATATTTCTGACATTTTGAGGGTATCTATTTAAAAACTGAGAATAGAATAAACACAAATGACTTTTGGTTTATACAGCAAATACCTTTCCTTAGAATAACAAAGAGATATATCACAAATCTTTAGAAAAAAAATTCTGTTAATATTCTTTAAATCTTTAAAGAAAACCTTAAATTTACGAAGCGAATTTATCTGATATTTTTATGGTATCCATTTTGAAACAGAGAATAGAAGAAACACTTATGACATTCTTATGGTACTGAATTACATTTCATATCAGCCTGTTAATCAAAAAATTTGTATATTTTAATCTGGTATTTAAAAATAATAATTTCTTTTACTTGAAGAGATAGTTTCCCCAAAAAATGCATTCATACTTTGAATAATTATCAGATAAACAATTAATAATATACATTAACATTTCTATATAATTGAGATTGATTATGAAATATTTTAGTTGTCAGAAGTTCCATGATTCTAATTGGGTAATGAAGTAGTTTTTTTCTCGCAACTGTAGATATTTGAATTAAGAATATATTTTTGTCATTTATAATGCAGTACTCAGTCGTCGTAATTACATATGCTTGGTAACGGATATTCTCATTTGGAAATTGTATTATCTCTAACTATGTTAGAAGTTAATAAAACTATGTGAGCTTTTGGCGTAAGTGTTGGTGGAATTGTTCCAATACTTAGGTTGAATTCCGCCAAGGATCGAACCTGTGATGTTCCTGTTTGAAATTCAGTAACTTATCCACTATACAAAAATGGCCACCAATGTTTAGTGGTAGTTACTGGCTTATTAAGATGTCACCACAATACTCCCCTACCAGTGAGCTCGGTAGAGAGAGGAACGATTTTATTGCGCCAAGCGTTATGGCGAGTGTATGAGCGTTTCTGCTGCGTCAAGTGAGTCTGACGACTTTGCGTTGGTGCGTCAAGTGAGTCTGACGGCTTTGTTTTGATGCGTCAAGTGAGTATGACGACTTTGCATTGCTGCTGCGTCAAGTGAGTTTGACGACTTTGTGTTGCTGCGTCAAGTGAGTCTGACGACTTTGTGTTGCTGATGGAGAGATGGCGCCAAGAGAGCTGTTGAAAATTCATCACGTCCTGGTCACCAATTTGGCGGAAGTGTTGGCGGAATTGTTCCAATACTTAGGTTGAATTCCGCCAAGAATCGAACCTGCGATGTTCGGGTTTGAAAGCCAGTAACTTATCCTCTATACAAAAATGGCCACCCATGTTTAGTGGTAGTTACTGGCTTATTAAGATGCCACCACAAGCTTTTCAAGCGTTAATTATGTAATGTATCCTTCCAGTGCGAGTTCCACTAGAATTTCCTTTGTGAATCACACTGTAGCGTTTGCATAAACTAAAGTGATGTTATATTGAGCTACATTAAAGAAAATTTAATTTAAAAAAAATTAAAGAAAGTTTTAGGAATAGAGAATAACACCAAATAGATTAAAGAAAATTTTAGGAATAGAGAATAACACCAAATAGTACAGCTCCAAATTAGTACAACTCTTCAACAAAATAATGCAACTCCGAATTAAACGAAAAGGTTAAGAAAGAAGTACCTAGACAATAATGATCAGCAATTTGAACATTTTCGAAATTTATGAAAAGAATTTTCGAAATATTTCAAATTTGAACAATTTCGAAATGTATTAATTTTTTCTTTTATTAAATCCAGTTTTAGTATAAACTAATTTAAATGCGAAATTTTAATATAAATTGCTTAAACTGTGCAAATGTTTTTGGAATAATTTGTATTTCAATTATGCTGAATTTAAACTATAATATTGCAAATAAACAAACAAATAAAATTGATAAAAATTATTACTTTTTAGACAATTAGATACGTCTTGATCATGCACCCACTCCCTTGATTGATGGTCCTTCCTTAAGGCGTTTATTAAAATTGTTTGAATTAGCAGTTACATTGTTTAAACTAGCAGTTTAACTTTAAATACGCTATATTACAGTTAATATATAAGCATTTAATGTATTTACGACATGATAATTCAACCTGCTTAAACTGTTATTACGTCAAAAAAATTTCACTAAATTTGATTAATAGGATCAAAGGACTATATAAAAATTTTGAATTTCAATCTTTTTGCAGTAATAGAGGTATTGGCTCAAACAACATAAAATATAATTTATTACATCATTTAAAAGATTTATCCAACAAATTCATACATATAACAAGCTCTAATGGCTTAGAAATCAATTTTGGGATCACGATTAGAGTGGGTCCTCAAATTTATATCTTTCTGTATATGTGTATAAATTTGTAAACATAATTTCGCAGATGTGTGTCTAAAAGGAAGATACTTTTGAAGTTAATTTCAATTTATTTTACACGAAATCATAATTTGTATAGGAAGGAAAATGTCTTCGGTTTACATCACAAATTAAGAGCAAAATGAAAGAAATATGTCCTTTCAATGATAGGGATTCTAATAGGGATTTCTTTGCATCGATTAGGGAAGAGAATCTTAGGTATCTTTAGAAAAAATGAGTAGGAATTTCTATCCTTTAGCTCGTAAAGTGAGAAAATACAAATGTCGTCAGTTTAATAGAACACGAGTTCGAAATAATTAAATGAAAAAGTGAAAATTTGAACAAGAAATAAGAGAACCTAATGAAACAAGAGAATATTTTAAAATGCTGTTAACATGGGCTAATTTAAGATAAAAGAAATAGTAAACTAATAAAGATTTAAATTAGTTAAAAAATATCATCATATACATGTAGTTAATCCTTTTCTTTACAACTATTTATTCATTTTTTAAATAGAAATTTGCCTTTTTATTATCAAAATAAATACAATCGCGCTTCGTGACAATAGATACAAAAGTATTATAACTGAATCGTTTTCTAAAATAAAAATTAGCCTTGTTACTTACAAATGAAAATGTTAACATTATTGGATTTCTCTTCGATTATAATCTTTTCACTTTCGTTCAAAGGAAAACATATGTGTAAACAGATTATCTGCTTTGAAGGTGAAAAGAATAACGAGAAAGGCGTGCCGGAAGTATTGAGAATATTATTCTATCGGAGTGAAATCAGTGCATTTAGTCGTGTAAGTACAGCTGAATAAATGTTAGCAAAAGAATAAAATCATGTAGAAGTAAAGAGCTACAGCTTTTATCAATGAAATTAAATTGTATTTAGATATTATTATTCAATTAGTTGTATTTTAATTCAAAATATAAAATTTTTACTTCAGTAAAATTTTAAATATTCTGATTATATACGCTAGAAAGTAAAATCTTTATGGTATTTGTGGCTGTTTAAATACAATTATCATAATTCCAAATAGAAAATGTTATAACCAGCTGCTCATTTCTTCGTTTAAAAATATTTGTATAATTGTTATTTAGTTTGGTTTCAGATAAATCACATTTACTTTTTCATACGGTTATTTTTTATTTTATTTTCTTAGATACATGACTTCTGTTGACATTACTTAATCGAAATATTAATTACTTTAAAAGATTTTTTGATATATATTGTCAGAGCTGTTGTTAGAACAAATGCATTTCTTTCGACATTTGAAAAACAATTATTCGTATTTAAGTTATTGCTGTTATATATCTTTTAGCAATTTAATTTACTTTCTTTGTTTTTTAATATTTTCAAATGTTATTCTATTTTTTTTTAATATTTTTATTTGCTATTCTACATTTATTCAATTCCTACTATTAGTTCGCACTCTCTCTTTATGTATTTATTTAAATATCTTGTTCAAATTTTCAATCGTTGATAAATAATTTTATTCATCCACTCGAGTTCAAATACATTTTTAAAATTTTTAGTGGATAATATTTGATGTTAATAGAGTTTTTTTAAATATTAATCCATTAATTAAATTTAATTAATTTTTAATACTTTAAATAGGGTTTTAGCAGTTTATAAAGAAAGCTGAAATCAGCAGAGAGTAGCTCAAACAGTAAAAATGCTAGAATATCTGTACTTTTCAAATGAAGGAGAAGAATGCGAGTTCAGTTCTTGCGGAAATCACTAATTTTTTGATACTCAATAATTTTTTTGATAATTATCTAATAAATATAAGCTAAAATAAAACATTTTTGCCGATCTAAATAGAAATCGAATTTAGATGATTTTTTCAATATTACTTGCTTATATTTTGTAAAGCTATTCATTTATATCACTTGGTTTACTGCTTTTTTTTAAACATATTTAATATTTAGTTGATGCAAATGATTCTCAGATAATTCAGGCTTTCTCAAAAGATATTTTATGATATGTAATAACAATTTTATATTTTACCGATTTTCATTAATATAATAGAAACATCACAAACTGTTTTTAAGAAAAAAAAAATCATTTCTTTTTCACGACCCTTGTAGATATTCAAAAGACCTGATTAATAAACAATGGCAAAAACAATAAAATCTCATTCAAGGTCACGCACCGAACCGTTTCAGACATTTATTTACCTCGTAAACCCATTGATGATAGGATGATGCGACACACACGTACCCACTATATAACCATCAAATTCTTTTCAGGTCTTCGAACAAAGTATTCAAGAAAAAAAAACTTGTATAAAATAATAGCAGCAATAAAAGATACTGAATTAAAACAATCTGTAATTTTATCTAAAGAATTTTCTAAACGCAATAAAAATCGTCTGCTCAATATTATAGAACGATAGATTCTAATTATATTTAAAAAAAAGAAAATGATTGGAGTGGTTCTTGAAATGTGTTCTTACTAATATCATCTAACAAAAAAAGTAGTTTAGATATTACGAAATTGAATTCTATCTTTTTATTTCCCTGTTACGAAACATGTTAGAACATAACCTTGTTAAAACATGTGCGTCCTTCGATCTTTTTTCACAAGAGTTTTAATCTTTCGAATAAAAGTATAGGGCTTTTTGTTATTTTAAAACGGCAACGATTAAAGAATTTGACATTCTATTCAAAAGAGTCTTACTGTTATACGCATCGATGGATACTTTATGCAATGAGGTTCGTTATCAAAATGTAAGGAGCTCTTTTAAGAGTAATTTTATAGCTTTTATGGTTTTGTGTGAGATAACTAGATAAAATTGGCAGGATTAATATTTTATATAAAAGCTAATTTCATTAAGAATTTATCCTTCACAGTATAGATATTGAAAGTTCAGGTACGCATTATTGATACAGACATTTATTTGATAATAATGTTCCATTTTCTCAGGTGTGAGGGTTTTGAAATGAGCCAGATGCCACTTCGATATCTAAGATCTTTAGGTGCCAGATTATGTATCGGTTCTGACTTCTTTGTTTTTAAAATACAGAGATAAAACAATTGTTCCAAACGATTTTGGGATTAATTGAATATTTTAGATCATAATTTCAGCAGTTGAAAATTATATTCACAATAAAACATAACAAAAACATAAAATGAAATAAATAAATTGCTTGCAGTGAAAATTTAAATTACAAATTATCTCACAGAATATTTATTATAAATTAATAAATCGAATAATTATCGAAATACGACGGTTCTGACTTCTTTGTTTTTAAAATGCAGATATGAAACAAATGTTCCAAACGATTTTTTAAACGATTTAAAAATGATTAAATTATTCATTTTAGATCATAATTTCATCAGTTAAAATGATATTCACAATAAAACAGAGCAAAAACATAAAATGAAATAAATAACTTGTTTTCAGTGAAATTTAAATCACAAATTATCTCACAGAATATTTATTATAAATTAATGAATAAATTATAAAATCGTTTGGAAAATAACTTAAATAAAATATAATTTCAAAATTCTAGAGTTTTCTTTACAGAAAAAAATCTGTAAAAGGGAGGAGAATGTAGAATGATTTTTAAATAATGCCTCTACTGTTTTTAAAGATGCTTGACTTTGCATAGGTTCATCAGATATATAATATATGTCCTCATTTAAAATCGCATTAATTGAAATTATTCTTCCTTCAAGTACACTTATGAAAAAAGACGTTATTCTTCCCACAAATGACTTCCATTACGATTTAAAACGATTCTGAGGAAATTGCCTTCAATTCTGTCGCAAGGAAGTTATTAAGATTGATCGCTAACGATGTGAAATGACGTATATTAGGAAATCAGAGCTTCAGTTCTCTAAAAGCCATTTTTGATGGCGTTTAGATAGGATCGTACTGAGCCTCATTGTTGAGCGTGTCTTCATAATCTTTGCCAATTGTGTTCATGATGGGTTTCAGAAATGATCTCCATGTTTCTCCTGTATATTCACACATAAATGTGCATCGCTAAAATATTTTAGAATTTTAAAACACATAAAAAATCTGCATTTATTTCTTAAATAATCATATTCAACAATATTATCGCATAAATATGGATATTAGTGATCGTTTATACACATTTTTCTCATAAGAGTTAGCTCAAAGATCAATAAATATGGGATTCAAGCTCAAAATCCTTGATCCAAAACTCTTATTATCTATATCTATACTTATAATAAAGCTCAATGAGTGTTTGTGTGTTGGTGCTCTACAGGCCAATCCGTCGGACCTACAGCTACCAAATTTGGTACATGTATACCTTGGAGATAGGGAATGTGCACCTAGAAGCCCTTTTTTCGAATTTTAATAAGAATTAGAATTAATTAAAATTTAACCGAAATTTCGACGTTTTTTCGCTATAACTTCTGAAAATATTATCGCTCAAACATGATTTTTACATCAATTTCAGTCAAACAATGCATTTATGAATAATGAGTTTTAGATTTCTTCATACTTTGCTTTGTGAGCCATATTTTACAAAATATTTTTATCAATATTTTAAATAAAACTTGCTACATCAATCAGTCTTCTAAATCACTAATTAAAACTGACCGATTTATAAAATTAAAGAATATTATTATGAAAACGTGTTCTTTTAGGACTTTCCGTCCATCATCTTAAAGAAAATATTAATTTCAGGCCAATCAATGCCCAGAATTACTTCAAGGCTAATGAATATGCGATTTAATTGAAAATTTTAGAACGCATTACTCATGGCGAACCAGCTGGTCGCCATAGGCGGCTAGTCTTAAAAAATTTAAGAACTAATGAAAGTGGTCTCTCCAGAACTTTCTCATACACTCTCTGATGAATTTTTCATGTCAGAGAACCTTTACGTAACAATGCTTTACAGTAGTAGCGAAATATAAGTTTTCGGATTTAATATAACATTTTTATTGGATCTGTCTTTTGATACTTGACGATTTATTTGAATAATCCTTGGTATGCGGTTTATAATTGTATTTATGTTTATGGCACAATTTTTATAACTGACTGAAACAAAAATTTGTCACAAAGTAACATTTATTGTCGTAAATTCTTATGCCAAATTTGACATATTTAAGTCAACCCATCTTTGAATTATGGAGTTTCCATGTTTTTGAAACTACAGACAGACAGTCAACCCTTTGTTGGATTTGATTCAAAATTTGACAGGTGTCAAAGCTATGGATGTTAAATTTATATATCGAATTTTATTTATCTAGTTCTCTTAGATATTGTGTTAAATTATAGTCGAACAGCAGAATAGAGAGATTTTTTCTGAATAAATTTTACTCGAAATTTAATAGACAATTTAGTGTAAAGACCGTATACCAAATTTCCTCCCTCTAGTTCAAATCATTTTTGAATAATATTTGTTAGATAGACAGGAGGATATTTTCAAAAAAGTTTTTGAGAAGTTTAAAGATGTAGAGATTAGTTAAAATTGAGTTTGAGTTTATTGATGATAACTATATTTTCTCTCTACTGTGTATACGCGAAAGCGAAAAGGTGTTTCAGTTAGAAAGGTATTTTTGAAGCCATGTGTTTAAAATATTTAATAAAAAGTATATAAATAGATTAAATATCAGCTGAAATAGATATTTTGAATTGAATGTGTTATATATTTTGCTATGCAATGCAATTTCTGAATCATGAAATGCATAATCATGATAGAACAGGTATGCAGAAACATATATTTTTGAAATAAAGTCACAGACACTAAAAATGATCGCTACAGAATTCAGGCTTGTTTTGTCAAGGAATCAAATAAAACAAAGAAAAAAACTGGATAGAATATACAACGAAGGAATAGTGGAATACAGATTTACAAGATCAAAATAAGACCTGTGCAATGGCTAGTAGGATGCATTATCAACAAAATTATTTATCGATCTTGAATCCTATTATTTGTTTCCTTCTATAAGTGTTCAACGAACTTTCCATTCGAATTTATAAACGCTGTGCATTTGTTTTCTACTGAGTTTTGTTTTTCTTGATTTACAAAATAACGAATGGAAAAAAATAAGCTACAATTGTAAATTCGTATTCCTATATGTCTATTTTGAATACCTTATTGAATGTGTATTTTTTCTTTTACTTAACTTACTGATAAAGATTTCCTTGATAATATTGTAAAAACAAACTTAGTTTCAGTAACACAGTAAAACTCTTTCTTTGTGTTTGATTTCCTCTTGGTTTTAGATTTGCTATGCACACAAAAATCTAATTTAGCATTATATAATTCAATTGAAATATTTGTGTTTACTTTTTTGTCTTGAAAAAACAAAAATTGAGAAGAGCTGAGCATCATAGTTTGAAAAATGTTACGATGAGATTCAGAAAACAGAAAATTCGAATTCGTAATCATTTGACAGACTTCCACGTTTTAATCCATGATTGACATTTGTTCATTGATTTATTGACTAATGTTTTTTTTTCTTTTTTTCTTCTTGAAAATGCTAACCTACTTTACGAAAACCTTCTTAAAAATGTAAATATAAATTTTTAAATGTATTTTTTGAATAAAATTTAAAGAAAGTAGCAACTTCTTCAAGATTTTTTATTTGATAAACAAAAGAAATAAACATTCTACTGAAATATATTTTATGCAAATATTTGATCTGAAAGAATATTTGATGAAAACGAGAAAAAAGAAGTATTCATCTAGAATATTTTTGACTCGTATTCTGCTAGATATTTTGACAGTCATTTCGAAAATAAGGAAATGGAGGTTTATCAATATGAAAGCGTGTACTGGATATTCTTAGATGGAACGACATAAACATCTTGCATAAGTCATCTGTATTATTTCGCCAGAAATGCAAACGATGCGTGAAAAGAACAATAGATTCCAAAGATGGAAATCGTTTTCGTTTTGATGACTTTCAAATTATAATTTTAAATAATAAAATATCCAATTAATTTCGAATTAGATGTATGTGGATTAAAAAAATAAGAACGGAAGAAATAAAAATTAAATCTATTTTCTGTTTATTTATTTATAAATTTAATAGAGAAATTTTCTTATTCTACAAGAACAAAAATCTCAAATTGTTCTTTGAAAAAAGATTTATGGCGTATAATATTTATTGTATTTTACTATTTGCAAACTATAATCTGTAAAATTCCTCTTCTTTATTCTTTTATCTGATTCCTTTTGTAATGAATGAAAATTCGAAATATGTGGAATGCAAATGATTTTTGATCTTTGTTAAGTCTTAAGATTATTTTTATTATTTTATTTATGTTTTTGAAAAAAAAATTTTATCATTTCTACACGAAAAAACTTTTCTCTTTTTCCCATTTACAACCAAGTTTTCTTATCTAGTACAGCATTTTATCCATCGTTTTCCATTTACTAAAGAGAAGATGACGATAAAAGTTCCATCTTTTATTAAGAACTAGGTTACGAGAAAAATAATATCTCTATACAAATAAAAAGCTAAATAATATGAGATCGATATACATTTCTCACACCTAATTCTACCCGAAGAAAACGTTACGAAAAATAATATTTCATGTTTTTCAGCAATGTTTTTTTTTTAATGTTTTTTCTTAAAATTTTTTTTAACATATTGTATGGCGTAAATCATTCTTACGTTGTATAGCTTAGATGTTTTTATGATTTTTTGATATGGATATGGAAAACAATTTTGTGCAATACATTTATTGTTTTCTTTCTATTTTTATTTACATTTAAAGTTATTTTTTTTACAGATTGTTATTTATTTTTAATTATTTGTAAGAATAATTTATTTACATATTGCAATTTCTTACAATTAATTTGATTTTTTCTGTAATTAAATCTAATATTTCCGTTTAGATAAATGCAATTATAAAGAAAAAGCATTGACAATTGAATAAAATTAGAAATGAAGAAAATGCTCTTTTTTTACTAAGGAAGAAAGGTTTTCATTTAGTGGTATTTGTTAAATTCAAATTAAATTTAAATAAAAAAAGCAAAGTTACACAGAATGTTTAGTACTGCTTTTTTTTTTTTGTCTTCTTTTAAGATTTGCAGCGCTTTTACCTAATTGGAAATTTATATTTAACTGGAATCTGTAAGAACTTGTAAACTTTAGATAATAAAAAAAAAGAAAAAGAAAGAAAAAAAAAAAGGATGGCTGAAAAATATCACCTCTAATAATAAAAAAAAATGTGTGTATAATTGAGAATTTGCTAAATTTTTTTTAACTCTTTACAGAAGAGATCATTAGGTCAAGAGTTACTAGATTTTGTTATGGAAGAATTAGCCCTATGGAATGAATTTAAAAAATATAAGTTAAAATTTTTATTCATTAAGAATTAAAGATGAGTTCGCAAGCTTTCCAGCTATAACTCCGAATATATAATTACTAAAAATAATTTTTACAGTATTTTTAAATACAAATATTTTTATTTTAATTATTCCTATTTAAAGCCAGATCATTCTCTCCAAATATAGACAGATAAAAAAAATTTGTTGTATTTTTAAGAATATTTTTTCATTTTCGCAATTAAATTCTAATCGTTTTCATTATCTTATTAAATATTTAAGAACTTTTCTTTCCTTAACTTTTTCTTACTTTTCTTAACTTTTTTACTAAGAACTTTATTTTTTATTGAAAGCGAAGAAGAAATATTGTGTTTATTATCTGTGCAATTCACGTGAAGAATAATAATGCGAAGAGGAACATGAAATTGAATTTAGATTATGCGGACAGTTACGCATATGAAGAAGCTGAAAGGTCAGAAAAATTTGTCTTAGCCAGAATAATTCATGAATGTCATAAGCAGAACAAGTGTAAGATAATTAAGTTAGTTATATCAATGTTCCGTGTAAGATTATAAAAATAGTACCTACAGTTTCAATACTTATAATTTGAAAATTTAAAAGTACTTAATTAAAGGGAATAATGAATATCAAATTATGAATAAAATATTTAATCTAAATAAAATATAGATAATTTCTGACGAAACATCTGGTTACCAAAGGCGGAAAGTATATAATAAATCCAAACAAGCTCATCATTCTAAGATTTTCAGTGCAAACATACACAACAGTATTTAATATAAATTCTTTTAAACATATTCCATTGCTGTTTATTTTGGATGACCATGTAAGAATTTACATTAATATTGTGCGTTAAAAAGCTTTAAATTATTGTTTCTAAAATGAAACATATTATTAAAAAATCGAGTTTATGTGTATAAGTTACGGCCACATACAGTTAAATGAGCAATTTATTTTAACTGATAAAGAATTAACCAAATATTATAACGTCATGTGTGAAATGTTTGTAATTTAGTAACTTCTAAATTATTTACTAAACTAGTTTTTGAAAACCGATTCTAACACCTTCCGTGCTTTTTCGCATGCATTAGGATGGGTTTAATTCGTCAAAACAAGAGTGAGTTTACTTTAGTTTAGTTTTATTAACGTCCCATTTTAAAGCAACACTAGGGCTGTTTTGGGACGAACATCTTAATTTTGAACCACGATTAGATGACGAGGATGACATCTAAACTGGCATCCCCCTCTCCACACCACACCAGGGGGAGGAGATTTAACGTGGAAGAGAACCCCTCATACGACGGCTTTTTGGTGGAATCGAATCTCGAACCTGAAACTCACCGGTTCGGAAGCCGAGACCTTTCCACCAGGCCAACGAGGCTCAATTGAACGGCAAGAAAAAAATTATTATAATTTTCTAAAAATTAAAAAGGCTGAATTTTAATGTTCTAGTACCCAAACCCTATAAATTACATTCTGTTATTACTTATTGGACTTCTATTAAATAAGCCCTAGGATAAAGTCAGCGATTTAAGCCAAATTTGTGAGACAGCTTCTGTGAGTAAAGACCCCTGAGCACCCGAGGGCAGAAGTCTGACTTCTACCTTATATGAAGATGACACTCACACGCTCGCTTGCACAATCTCTTTTAACAGAGGGGCTCTTTCATACACCTCACAGATAGAAACACAGGGTGAAGAACAACTATGCCCGAACTATGACTCGAACTCAGATCATGGGAAAGACGCGTGACCTCTAGGCCAGGGCGTCAGCTGTTTAGACTGCATAGTTCATATAAATCAAATAAAAACTAAATAAAGGGTGAGAGGAAAGATGAAAGGAGTGGATGATTACATTTAAAAATAAAATAAACTCGGATTAATCGCAGACTAAAATAAAATAATACGGTCTTAAACGGCACGATATTCCCGCACACGTGAAAAAAAATAAGCAAAAAAGTATTTAAAAGAGCGGAAATCAAGTTCAAAGAATAAGGAAGAATTCCTGAAATGCCCTCATCTCTCCGTGTCTCTCCCCTTAGTGAGATAAAATCGCCGAAAAGTAGTCGTCTCAGAATATTGAAACGAACAACAATGTTTTGAATATCGTCGAATATGTTTTTACCCTTTTTAGCGATAAGATTTACTACTGTGAAATTATCATCAACAATGGGCTATGTTTGAACAACAAAAAATATAATGAAACTTCCTCCTGGATTTTTATAATCTTAATTTTAACTCTGTTTAAATAATCATAAATTTAGATTTTTGTTCTTTTAAATACTCTGTTTTTAAAAAATAGAACTTTATTTGTGAACCAAATTGTCAACAAAGTATCCTAAGAGACACTGCATTACCTTTCTGTAATTACATATGAATGGATAATTTTTTAATCAAAAAGCAAATGATTAAATTTTGAAAAAGTATGTTTAAGACAAGTACTTCTCAAACACACAAGAGATTTTTTTTTTCTAAAAATCTAAGAATTTCTCCTTTCTTTTCTAGATTCTGAAGTATCTTTCATCTTTAATGAACGTTATTTCAAAAAAGGAAAAAAAAAAAAAAAAATCAAACACATGTGAAAGGTTAATAAGAGATCTGTTTGTTTTGCTAAAAGAAAATCCCCTCAAAATAGCTTTCATATCTTAGTGATATTCAATACCTTGAGCTGAAAGCATTTTGCTGGATTTTTACTTTTAAAAAAATAAAAAAGGTATGATCTTAAAAATATTCTTTGAAAGGAAACTCATTTAATACAGGTTGGGAAATAATTTTGCTCCAAATAGAATTGCGACGAATTCAAGATCTTTTTTTCATTAAATTGAATAGCTTGTTTACTCTGTAATTACAAGAAATGTGACTAGATCTATTTTTGGAATTAATTGAAAAGGCATTTTTTTTTTTTGAAAAATGTTTAGCTACGCAGTTTGTTTTGATTAGATGTTATTTCAATAACTTCATAAATTATTTCTAGTGGTATGGGCGGGCATTTTTTTCATTTCTTGGATTTATATTTACTTTCTATTTGTTTTTATTCATTAAAAATTTGTTTCATACATTTTCTACTTGAAAAAAGAAAGTTTTTAATTAAAAATTTTAAACAACTTAATCTTCTTAAAATTTTATTTTCAAAATTATTTCAGATCCCTTTATTTATATTTATATCAATTTATTTAACAGTTCTCTACAAAGTACAATTTTGTTAAAAAAATCTTAATTTAAAAATAGAAGAAGCAGTGGAAATTTTAAATAAAAACTGGGGCAATATGGGAAATTTTTACTCAAAAATGGGGCAATATGGGGAATTTTCATTCAAAGCTGGAGACAATATGAAACAATTTTATTTAAAACGAAGACAAATATTGGAAATTTTAAATTAAAACAGGGACAAATATGAGAAATTTTTATTTAAAACTGAGATAAATATTGGACATTTTTTATCCAAAACTAGGACAATATGGAAAAATATTATTTAAAACCATGATAAAGGTGTGAAATTTCCAATATACCGAAATTTTTTGTATAAAACTGTCATAAATATCAGAAATTTGAATTCAAAACTGCAGCAATGTGTAAAATTTTTATTTGAAATTGGAAAATAATATCAAAAATTTTCAATAAAAAATGGGGACATTATGTAACATTTAAAAAAAGGGGGGGGGAGGGACAAATACGGGAAAATTTCAATAAAAACTTTGACAATGTAGGAAATTTTTATTTAACACTGGGACAAATATGAGACTTTTTTTTCTTTCAAAATTGAAACAACTACGCGACATTTATTTCAAGATAGGACACAGAGTTAAAAACAATAATCGTTCCATACTTCTGATCATTTCAGTTTAAATCCATAATTCTGTTAGTGAAAATATTTCTCAACTAGAAAAATAAAAATCACTCCGATCAATCGCAGAATATTTTTTAAAAATATAATTTTTAATGAATCATAAAAAGAGTTGACTACAAAATAAAATGTTATTCAGTCGCCTTCCGACAAGCCGAGCGAGGGTTGCCATTCAACAAGTCGATCACCTTCCGCGGAAGTCCGTTCGACACATGCCCCCGCCCTTGAGCGAAACGCTCCGCTAAATTTGTATTCTCTGACACCAGAAGTCCTTACATGCTCCGGTGGCTTTAAGAAAACAAATCGACTCACTCCACTAACAGGGACAGTGCGCCGCCCTTTGCCATTGTGACAGGTGCTCATGTCAGAACCCTGGGATCGTTCGGTCGCGTTTGAACTTTCGTGTTTGAAACAATCGATGACAACCGGAAAGATTAGAATGAATGGAAAGTATAAAGGAGTTGTAGGAAAAAGTGTTAGTATGAGTTAAGTGGAATATGATTTAGGAATTTATAATAATGATAATAATAATTTATCATGTCTGGAAATTAAAAGATTTGGAAAAATTCAGAAGTAGGAAAATCCAAATTGCTGCTGAATTTTGTGAATCATTGTGCTTATCTGATTAATATCTGAATGAGTGGTTTTGGATTTTTCGTATTAGTTTCAGTAGACCGTTTATTCTAATAACTTTTGTTAAATTTTGTTTTTTTTTAAATGATTAATGGCAAAACATGTTTCGTTCAAAAATTTCAGATAATTTTTTTTTAACTTGACAGTTTATATCGAATTTTAATTTGAATTTTTTTGGCACAAGGACAGGTTATATAGAACGATTACATTTGAAGTTGGAAACGGTTGTCTTAAATTATATGATGCAAAAATGTTTTATAATATTTTACAGTTTGAAACATTGTACTTAGAACTGTTTAATTTGGTATGTATTTAATTCTTAAGCAGTAGTGTTAATGAAAAACAGTTTTTTTTTTCAACATTTACTTTGAATTTTAACTACGAATTGATTAGAAAAGACCTAGAACCTAGAAAAGTCCATTATTATTAGAACTATTTAGTTTGGCATGTATTTAATTCTTGTAAAGTAGTGTTCGGTAAATTTTTTTTCAATATTTAATTTGAATTTTAACGATAAATTGATTAGAAAAGAATTTATTTTGTCCATAACATCGGATAATATTACATCTCAAAAAGCGTTTTAATCCGTTTTTAAATTTAAGAAATGGATTTCACAGAAACATAATTTAATTGTCACATGTTTCTCCTATTTTAATAAATTTTTCAAAAATAATTTTAAACTGAATTTTAGGGAAATGGTTTTTCCGTTTTATAAATGAGTTTATCATGATGGATAAATTGTTAAAAAATAGTGTGATTACTTTGATAGTTTTCTCTCAATTAATCAAATATATGTATTGGATTTGCTTCTTTATTATCAACTAAATCTTAACGCTTTTTAAATCATTGGATACTTTTACAGCACTATAATATTTTTAAGTCGTTATTCTTTTGTATTAAATTGTATCATGTAAACGTGTTTTTTTTTTTTTTTTTTTTTTTTTTGTACGGAATGCAATGACAGATGAAATGAAAACCAAGAGAAGAGAAGACAGAAGCGTCAATTTAAAACTTAATTGAAACCGATGTTACAAATTTGAAAGATTTTTTCCCCACTTAAAAAAAAAATAACTTTCTAGTGATATCAATTTTATTTCAGTATGAGTTTTTCTCTACTTGTTATTGGTTTTGACAATATTATTAATTTTATAACAAGATTTTTCGTTTTTAGTTTCCTGCATACGTAGTATAGAGAAAAGGTTGTAACTGTCAAAAAAGTCGAACTCAAGATTTTGTCGAATCTCGTTGTCGTTTTAGATCTCCCTGAGTTCGAAAAACAGATTTTTAAGAAGTGTCTGCTCATTCGTTTGTCTATCTGCGACAAAGATAATTCAAAAACGCTTTGAACAAGGTGATTAAAATTTTGTACACTATATATTAAATGTGTATATTTCTGCCAAATTTTGGGCATTTTCCGTTAAGAAGAGGTCTGTCTGTCCGTCTGTTTGAATATAAGTTAACATGATAACTACAAAAGAAAGAGACCTGAATTGGTAAAATTGGGTACACATACTTACTATTTGTACTGTAGACACTTATCAAATTTGAACCTAAACTAACTAGGGGTTATCGCTCTGTCGACCTGTACTCTCAGAAACATATAAATGCAATAATTAAAAAACGAAAGACTATAAATATATCAAATTCGGTATTAAATTTTATTAATAGAAGTGTAATTTTGTGTCAGCTATTTGTTCCAATTGATAGAGAAAATCGCAACTATAGCGCAAATTTGATTTTCTGACACTATTAATGGTATGCCATGGCGTAATCGCCAAAACTCACCCCAAGACTAACACGATAGGTTCATAAAAAATGTTAAATTCGCTCCAAAGGTTCATATTTCGTAAATTTTGTAGGTCAAAGACATACAAACCTCTCTCAGATATAAAAAGTTTATTAGAGAATATGCGAGAAAGTTTTGGGGTGACCATCCCTGCTGGTTTGATGATTACTATATTATCTCTTCGTATATGATGAAGTGAAAGAAGAATCAATAAATCATATTTACATCATTTCATAACAAGTTATTTATTTTAAGAACCTAAAATTTACGATAACTTCTTATTCTAAGCGATAGTCCACTTTCAGCGCCTCTTCCTAGGGAGATGCTTCTAGAATGCTCAGAAGATGAATCATCGACAGGATGTCTGTTTATGAAACAATTATAAACATTGCACTTAAATTCTTTCCCAGTAAAATATCAAGAAAAATTTGAATACCATTAACGGTCGGAAACGGTTTCCAGACTAATTATTCCAAACTCAAAAGTATACAATTAAACTCGTTTCTAAAATGCGTGGAACTCCAGTTCCCATGCGTAATTAATTGATGCAATGAGAGTTCTTGTCAGAATGGTGACTTCAAGTTCTTGCCTCGAGCAAACCACACTAATTAATTATCGAGGATATTTATATATCTCTCTCATTTATTTTGATTGAATACTGTTCCTTTGATGGTTTGGATGAACAACACATCTAGAACATCGAACTGTTTCGATCGATTTTCAACAAAGAGCAAGAATGCTTGGTAAAGCTTGTGATTACAAGTGGAGTATTGAAGTTTCGTTGTACGATTCAAAAGCATACAACGAAATTTCAATATTCTAGATAGTACACAGTTCGTAAATTACCCCAAACTAATTAATGATACTTATGCACTGCAAATAAAAATTTATTTACTGACGTTATTTTAGTGTTTCAAAATGCACATTGGTTATAGAGGATTGCAGATTAATCGTGGTACTAAATTATGTTAAAGTATACCATTACTTTCGATGCGAATTTTTCGAAAAAAACTCTAAAATATTTATAATATTTATTTAAAAAAATTCACAAAAAACAGATTGAGGAAAAAACTTGTTTGTAAAACGATAATATATGAGTTAAGAAATAAAAGTTTTTTTTAAAATTGATACTAAGTTATAAAGGAAATATCTTTTAACTTAGAGGTTTTATCAAATGATTTCTCTAAAATTTAGAAGACAGCTGAAAAAATATGTTGCCTAGTTCCTGAACTAAAAAATAAGCAGTGTTTTTATCTATTTTTGGGGTTCAACTGATAAATATAGTGAATTTTTTTTCGCATTGTGAAATATTGAAATAAATATGAAATATTTCTAAATGAAATTTCCATATTATCAAAGTTCATGATAAGAATTGGGAAAAACCACTCCCACTATTTTTTGTTATTGGACGTATTGAGACTACATTATAAACGTTATTATTATTATTCAATACTGATAAATATATTCAGTTACAGAAAATCGTCGTATATCGTAAAAATCGTAAAAAATATTCAGTTAAAGAAAATCGTCTGATTGAAGATTTGATGATAATTTTTAAAAATTCCAACTTAAAAAAAATACAAATACTGACAGCCAAACCTACATTGATTTATTTATGTTTATATTCAAATTATGATTGAAGATTTGCCGATAGTTTTAAAAATTCCAGCTGAAAAAAAATACAAATACAGAAAGCCAATCCTACAGTGATTTATTTATGTTTATATTCAAATTATGATTGAAAATTTGCCGATAGTTTTAAAAATTCCAGCTTAAAAAAATACAAATACAGACAGCCAATCATACAGTGATTTATTAATGTTTATATTCAAGTTATGAAAGCACTAAGAAAATTTTAGTGCTTGGAATTACTTGTCATGTCAATCGATAAAAGTACTCAGCGGAACATTCTGCTTTTTATTAAAGAGGACAGATACATTATACGGGACGTTTATGGTTTTATTGAGCTAGGGAATATATAAGGCTTGGATATCGCTAGTTGTTATCTCCCATTTCTAAAGTATTCGGGAATGAAAGGTGAATCGCTTATGGAAGCAATAACTTTTGATATATCGGAAGTAAAAGCATCCAATAAGCTTCTCTTACATTTGATTCATTAGTTATATGTCTCTGAAACCAAAAATCTATATAACTAAAAATGAATATTTGTTTGTCTTTTTTGTCTTCCTAAACCATTCATCCGATTGCGATAAAACTTGGTCAACTAATAGTTTACACCTATCGAATGGTTATAAGGATAGTACAGTTACCTAAAATTTAAAAAAAAATGAATCTCATCTATTTACCAAGGACTAATCTCCAAATAACTCGCCGAAGAGATAATAGATTCTGCAGAAATGCTAAATCCAAGCTAAAGGTCAATATTTTGAAGCTATAGTAAGCAAATGTCATATAAGTCATTCTCAGAGGTAACAACTTTATTACAGATTATGCAAAGAAAGTTTTGTGGCTATCAACCTTGGGGTTTTGAAATTTTAATTTAATTTTAGAGTTTTTCCCTGTAAACTACCAAAGGTATCGTAGTACAAATAATTTTACACCATCTTAATCTTCTAAGAAAAACCATGAAGACCAGAAACGACGGCATTCAAACTAACATTCTAGAATACGAGAGAATATAAATGGAACACTATTCTCTTTACCCTGCCCTCCAGTGCTATTCCGTACAATGGGTTAGTACCGATTCATTCCAAAACGCAATTTTTTTTAATATACATGTTTAAAGAAGAACAGTTTAGTAGTTTAAAGTAGAAATATGCACACAGGACAGCTTCAATGGAAGAATCACTCGATTTTCATTCTTAAAAAAATCATCTAGAAACTTTATTAGCTTTTCCAAAATTAAAAGATTTTATTCATTAATTTTTTTTTCGGCTATGAAGATGACTATCTTATCGTAATTCGATCAATTTTAGAGTGAATAAATGGACGCAGCCACTTAAAATTTACTTCTAAGAAAAATCACGAAGACCAGAACTGACGGGACTAAAACTAACATTCTAGAATACGAAAAAATAGAAATGGAACGCCATTCCCTTTACCCTGAAGATCATAAAGCCCTCCAATGCTATTCCATACAATGGGTCAATACTAATTCATTCCAGAATTTTTTTTAATATATATGTTTAAAGTAGAATAGTTTAGTAGTTTAGACTAGAAATATACACGTATAGCTTTAATGGAAGAATCACTCGATTTTCATTCTTAAATATTTTTTAAAAAATCGAATAAAAAATAATCTAGAAACTTCATTAGCTCTTCCAAAATTAAAAGATTTTTTCATTAATTTTATCTCTTTTTTTCGGCTATGAAGATGACTATCTTATCGTAATTCGATCAATTTCCGAGTGAATAAATGGACGCAGCCACTCAAAATTTACTTCTAAGAAAAATTTGATATATTTCCAATACTTTTCCCAAACACAACCTCCCAAAATATTTTAAAAAGTGAAGCATAAAATGAAAAAAAGTAAGATATGCTATAAAAGAGAAACGAAATTTAATAGACGATTCCGTTATCAAATGCATTTTTTTCCACCAAGAAACTGGATTGAAAATTAATTCTTTGCGTCGAAAGCTTCAGCGCTTTCTTCTTCTTTTTCATTTTCTCACTTTAGATTTATCCCGAGAATTTTATAGCACGGAGAAATATCATATAAAATTCAATGCTCTCAACTTTTATTCTTTTCGCTTATTTTTTTGAAATCAAGTTCGTTGGTAAAGTTAGTCCCTCACGTGTTTATCTCAAATTCAGTTTGGGTAGCAACGACTTTTGCATATCTGAATTTCATTTGCCGCTTGTAATGGAAAAAGCCTCGCTAAAACTTAAAATTTAATGCAAAAAGGATTCGCTGGTTGCATTTAAATGCTGTTAAGGTCTCGTATTCAATATTTGGGTCAGAAATATTTATTTTAATCCTATTAATTAAAATGGCAATATTATACATAATATACAATTTTGGCTATTTAGAATCTTAACTAATGGGAAAAATTAATATAAATTCGTTGTTTTGATTATTTTTCTCATTTATGCAGATACTATGAATACATATCAAAAAAAGAAAATTGTTTTCATTTTTCTTTAAATTATTTTAAGGTCCATCAAGATTATCATTATGTATGAACATAATAATTGATGTTTGGTTTGATGTAAGAACATGATAATTTGTTTTGATGTAAGAATATGATAATTTGGTTTGATGTAAGAACATGATAATTTGGTTTGATGTAAGAACATGATAATTTGGTTTGATGTTTTTGAAGCTACGAAATGCACGGTCAGAAAATTGGTAATTTATATCTTTTGAAGCATCAATTATTCGCTTTTAGGGTTATTAGAAAATGATAAAGAAGGTCGTTACATTTGGTGACTAATCTCCTACAAAAAGTTACAACTTGACGTGAATGTTTGACATGCACCCACTGCTCCTATTAGGCAAAGAAAGAGCATGATCGTAAGAAGTTATCGGTAGAAGAAGCGTGGGAAAGAGATATATATATATATATATATATATATATATATATATATATATATATA